>JAEIFJ010000689.1:0-176537 GCA_018903435.1 Leucophenga varia
TCATATTTAAAGCAAATATCTTCTTATATAAATATTTTTGCGTATAGCTATAGTGAACCGATCGATGCGTTTTGTCCACTGATAAGCGAAGATTTTTCTCATATTTAAGAATCAAAATGGGCGTAAGGCCTCATTTCAATACTATTTAAAAAGTAAAAGAAATGAGACGGACATGACAAATTTTTTTTGTAATTAAGAACTGTCTGTAACAAGTACGTTCTAGACTCTTTATGATATTCAATTGACAGTGGTTAGCATAACATAAAAAATAATAAAAAAACAAGAAAAAACTTTAACTGAAGCTTAAATACCCGTTACACGAATCTTTGAATAGTTTATATGTGATCATCAGTGGCTTAAATACATTAATAAATATATATTCGAAAATAATTACTTTTTCATACATTTGTTCGAAAAAATTCTAAAAATGGGCGTGGCACCTTGGTTTTGTTATTGGATTTCATTAGAAGTGTTTTTTCCCAAATTTGGGTGAATATTCTCATAAATAATACCTATTTTTATACAAAATTCAAAAATGGGCGGTAAATTTGTATGGAGGCTATAGCTAAAAATGGGGGTGGCAACCTGAATTTAACATTAGATGACTTAAAAAGTATTTTTAGCCAACTTGGAGTGACTACATTCATAATAATACCTTATTTTCATAGAAAAAATCCGAAAAAAACGGTAAGTTTGTATGGGGCTATATATTAAAATGGGCGTGGCACTTTGATTTTAACACTTGAACTGCTTAGGACTGAGAAAAGCTTAAGTTCCGAGTTTCAGGTCAGTATCTATAAAACTGAGCGAATGAAACGCATACATACAAATATGTAGAGACGGACGGACATGGCTAGATCGACTCATCTCGTCGAGCTGATCAAGAATATATATACTTTATAGGATCTAAGATGTCTCCTTTAATGCGTTACAAACTTTTGACAAAAATGATAATACCCTCCACACTGTGTGTGACGGGTATAAAAAAATAAATAAATAAATCGTAGAAAAGCCAAGCCGTTTACTTAATGTAGAGCATGTTTAAACTTGTAGTGAATTATAAACGATTTTCATTATATTTTACAAATATATTGTTCTTGTGGTGAAAACTAATAAAAATATGGGGTTGTTCAATAAGTAATGTCGTATCTGTGATCGAACTTTGACGCTTTATTTAACATACTTAGAATTATCCGATTTAAATCAAATATGCCCTGTTTTGTTCGCAAACTTGTTGCCATTTAGAAGGCATTATAAAACCCCCTCCCTATTTGCAAAAAACTCAGAATTAACGCAAAAAATCTTTTGGATCGCATAAACGCTTGTAATACGCTGCTGAAACGAAACGAACTCGACACATTTTTAAAGAGGATGCTGACTGGAGATGAAAAAGTGGATCACTTACGATAACGTCCAGCGAAAAACGCCGTGGTTAAAGCGTGGCGTGCTGACCCAAGCCATCGCCAAGCCCGGATTGATGGCCAGGAAGGTTTTGCTGGTGTGTGGTTTGGAAGGAACCATCCACTATGAGCTGCTCAACTATGGCTAGACGCTTACACCGATCATCTACTGCGAGCAACTCGACCGTTTAAAGTAGGCGATTGACCAGAAGCGGCCAGAATTGGCCAACAGGAAGGGTGTAGTGTTCCACCAAGGACAACGCTCGGCCTCACACATCTTAGATGACCCGCAAGAAGCTACTGGAGCTCGGATAGGATGTCCTATCGCACCCACCGTAGTTCCGGACCTGGCACCAAGTGATTACCATCTATTCCGGGCCATGCAAAACGTTCTTGGTGTTACTAGGTTGGCCTCAAAAGAGGCTTTCGAAAACTGGTTGTCTGAGTTTTTACAAATAGGGAGGGGGTTTTATAAGGGGGCATAATGAAGTTGCCTTCTAAATGGCAAAATTCGATCACAGATACGACATTACTTATTGAACAACCCAATATTGACCTGAAATTTGAAACTTAAGCTTTTGTTGTTCTTAGGCAGTTTTTATGTCAGAGTCAAGTTGCCATGCCCATTTTTCGGCATAGCTCCCAACAAATATACATCCCATTTTAAAATTTTAAAAATAGATATTATTTATGAATATGTTCAGTCCATATTGGGTAAAAATACTTCACATGTCATCCAATGTTTAAACAAAGCTACCACGCTCATTAATAGTTTAACATTTATTATTTCTGAATGAATTCAATTCAAATTTGGTAAAATCATTTGCAATGTCCACATAATTGAACACTCTTGATATGGTAAGAATCGGGCTAATATAACATAAAGCCTCCATACAAATTTGACCAAATTCATCGTAAAATTTAGTCTAAGCACGGGTATTTTAGTTTCGAAGTTAATTTTTATACCCGTCACACACAGTGTGGAGGGTATTATTATTTTGTCAGAAAGTATGTAACGCATTAAAGGAGGCATCGAAAACCCTATAAAGTATATATATTCTTGATCAGCTCGACGAGACGAGTCGATCTAGCCATGTCCGTCTGTCTGTCTGTCTGTCTGTATGTATGCGTTTCATTCGCTCAGTTTTAAAGATATTGACCTGAAACTCGGAACTAAAGCTTTTCTCAGTCCTAAGCAGTTCAATGCTAAAATCAAAGTGCCACGCCCATTTTAATATATAGCCCCCATACAAACTTACCGTTTTTTCGGATTTTTCTATGAAAATAGCTACTATTTATGAATGTAGTCATTCCAAGTTGGGTAAAAATACTTCTAATGTCATCTAATGTTAAATCCAGGCTGCCACGCCCATTTTTAGCTATAGCCCCCATACAAATTTACCGCCCATTTTCGAATTTTTGTGTAAAAATAGGTATTATTTTTGAGAATATTCACTCAAATTTGGGAAAAAACACTTCTAATGACATCCAATAACAAAACCAAGGTGCCACGCCCATTTTTAGCCATAGTCCCCATACAAACTTATCGATTATTTTCGAACAAATGTATGAAAAAGTAATTATTTTCGAATATATATTTATAAATGTATTTAAGCCACTGATGATCACACATAAACTATTCAATGATTCGTGTGACGGGTATTTAAGCTTCGGTTCCATCCGAAGTTAACGTTTTTTCTTGTTTTCCCTGATTTTTGTTAATTTACAACAGTCAAATAAATCTAGAATATGTGTAACATATAAAAGAAATAGTTGCCAGATGTGAAAATTGCTTAGTTTATTATTTTTTTGTAATACAATTCACTAAATTATTTTCAATTGTATCTCAATTCTTTTTCTAACTTATCACAACAGTCAAAAAATGAACTGAACCAAAAGTAAACCAATGCAAGACTTAATGACTTTTCAATTACTTCGAAACAAAACTGTAATGGGTAAACCAACAACACAAAAGTATTTTCTTTACCAAGAAAACCAAAATGAAACTAACAAAAAAGCTATTAAAAACAAAACATAAAACTACTTCAACAAGTCAGATACATACGCAAGTACTACACATACAGTTAGAGTCGAGTGAGAACACTTAACGACAAACATAAATGAAAATGATAAAATGTAAATTTCCCATGAGAAGCAGCACATCATTCAATGTAAAAGGATAAAAGTCTACACGAAAACTGTGTAAGGATGTTGTAGTTTTTGTAAGAAAACTGTTTTGTAAATTTGCAAACTGAAAAACCGAAAAACTAGAAAAGCTGCAAATTATTTGAGTTGAGTTGAGGTGTTTGTTGATTTTGTTAATAATTAAGTTTATAACTGAGACACGCACAAAACGAAGTTTAAATAGGAAATTGCAGAGAAGAGGTAAATATTCTTTTATTATGACACAAACGTGCGAGGTTTTTTAAAGAATACTTTTATAGTGACTACACGCTGCAATATGCAATCTTTTTTAGAACAGACCTCGGCAATTTAGTAAAAATATAAAGAGCCATAACAATCTATCTAGGTATCTGTATCTAGTTCTGTGTGTGTTGTGCTTATTAAAGTGTTATATAACTAATAAAATTGTCTCAAGCGTTTGTCTTTTTGTATGAAATTTGTAACAGTTCGTTAGAAACGCCATGCATAAATGATGTCTTTCTTTTCGCTACACAAACATCACTAACTGTTTAGATAGATACATAAGTAAGTTTGCATAAATTTATAAAGCAATTTCTAGGCGCACATTTCGCTGTGATTTAGTGCGGTTTTGAGATTTAAATATTTAACATATCTATTATTTGCCTTTAGCAACAAGAGTAATTTAACACTCCTACTAACTATTTCCATAAGACTCTTAATACAGAAAAACTTCAAGCTATTCGAGCTATGCTAAAAAAGCAGTATCAATAAAATTGCGCTCATAAAATGAATGACTGTGTAAGCGAAAAATAAAAATAAAAGAAATAAATAGAGTTAGTATTTCAATACAAACTTCCTGACAAAAGTAAATATTACAACGCAAGTTGCTTATTTATACAAACGAAGCAAAAAAGAATAACGTTAACTTCAGTGAAAACGAAGCTTAAATACCCGCCACAACTTGGTTTAGTTTTTTATGATCATCAGTAACTTAGATAAAATTTGGAGAAGAGATGCCTAGAGTCAGTAGTCCGATACAACCAAAGTTTAGACACAATAATGGTGTCATATTTTAACCTACAAACAGAATAATAAAAATTTTTTTGAAAAAAAATTTTAATGTTAATATCCCATTTGAGTGAATACATTAATA
This sequence comes from Leucophenga varia, assembly GCA_018903435.1. Classification (NCBI taxonomy): domain Eukaryota; kingdom Metazoa; phylum Arthropoda; class Insecta; order Diptera; family Drosophilidae; genus Leucophenga; species Leucophenga varia. Next base: position 4,699 of record JAEIFJ010000689.1, read on the forward strand.
AATAAAAAACTATTTTTCACACAAAAATTAGAAAATGGTTGGAAAGTTCGTATGGGGCCTACACGTAAAAATGGTAAGTTTGTAAGGTGGAATGTGCTTAGGACTGAAAAGCTTAAGTTTCGAGTTTCAGTTTAATATCTTTAAAAACTTAGCGAATGAAGCGTATTAATACAGACGGACAGATAACCGGACATACCTAGATCGATCCGTCTCGTTGTTCTGATCTATGTTAAAATATATAATATATGCTTCATTGGGCCTATCAAATCTCCTTAAATGCTTTACAAACTTTTTGACAAGAAGAAAATTCTACCATAATATGCGTGTATAAAAAGAAACCAAGTAAATATTTTGTTATGTGGAAACGAAGTTTTAATACGTTTTTATACACAAATTTAAAATGGAGAAGCGGTATCTTGGAACTTCATTAAATATGGAAGTATATAGCTTTAGTATGAATGTTTGTAGAGATGGGTGCGATGTTTAATACTCGATCCCATTTTTGTGTCTTCGTCTCAAGCAGTTTTTGTTAACGGTAGATATACCGAAATGTGTATGGATTTCATCAAAGATAGACTAAAAATCGGACAATTTTTTTATATGGAGCACCTCCAGTCTCTAAATTTTAAATTTTTTTATGTGAAATAAATTTTTTACTCAGGATGCTCCGTTTTGTAGTCTCTAATGTAAAACTAAGTCTTGAATAATTTTTGCCATTGAAATTGTTGCCGACCGACAAGCTTCAGCGTCTTCAATGCACCAAAACATGCAACACATCACAGCGAAATCGAACCCGATATATGTCAAAATTTATTCATGACTGTTGACGCTTATTTGAGACAGATTTTTTTTTCCAGCCGGAATAACTGAAGTGAAAACGTTTAAACCTATAGTCTCACCCTGAAGAACACGCTCGGAGAAGGGGAAAACCTTTGCGTAGCTGCAGAGGGCGGACATTGGACCGGTATCATTTTTTGTAAATGACCAAACAAATTGTAAAAATTCGAAAAAATGCCGATAAAATACATAACCACGTTTTTTGTTTTTTTCATAGCGGACCACAAAATGTAGCACACTGTTCTTTTTCTAGGAAGACCAAATTTTCTGTATAAAAATGCAAGATTTATTTCAGTTTTTAATTTCAGGAATGTTAAATGGGACCAATATTCCGCCAAATTAACTAAGTCCCGATGTCCCATGCACATTTCTTGTTTACATTCTTGATAAATGAGAACCTAAGAAAGTTTAAAACGCATTAATGACATTGTAGACCCCATAATTTTTGCTCAGCTCGATAGGACGATTCGATCTGTTTATATCAGCCTGTCCGTCTGTCTGCCTGTTCATTTCTACGCAATTCATTCAGTCAGATTTAAAATACTCACCTGAATTTTTAAATTTTAGCTTTTATCGGCAACGGCTTCTTTGTACGTCCAAATCAACGTATACCCCCGTGCAACTCCTTTTCATATTCTTGTTTTTTCAATAAATATTTGTAATGTATTTTTTTAGCTTAAGTTTTACATAAACTTGGCTAGTAATGGGCCCATTGATGCCCTTTCTCCCCCAATTATTACCAAAGCCACTGATGATTATATAGGGGGTCCAATAACGATTATTTATTTTAAGGGAAGTCAGCACTTTAATACAAGCCTTGTGTTAATTCTGGGACTTGCGTTTTAATATCGGACACCCTGTATAAACTATTTCTTTTATTTCTTGCTATGACTCACTTCGTTTTTCTGATCTATGTTTAAAAAATATTCTCATCTTTCTCTTTAATTAAAAAGATATTTTAAACTTTTATTTAAATCTGTTTAAGCCAAAATCATTGTTTTGAGTAGGGTCCAACGGGTCTGGATAGGCGTATCCCTTACTCTATTATTCTAGTTGTCTTTATGGTTAGATTGATTAGGTTTATCAACGATTTTTTAATGTAGTTACGTTAAATAAATAAATAGATATTAAGTTTCGTGTGACTGGTATTTGAAGTTCGATTCTAACGGAAATTATGAACTTAACGCACCCAGGCTTAAAGGGGGAGTCTCCACAAAACCCATTGAAATTTTACCAACTGAACTGTCTCTTAACAATCTGTCATTATATGATTTTCTATGGAATATCGTTGTGACCTGGAGTCAATGAATATATACAATAAAATGGTTCGTCCATAAATCATTTGATTGCTTTTTTGGAATTTTTGAATCCTCTTTCCCTATGTGATATGTGAGTCTTTGGCACTGAAGTTCTCCATTATCAGCCGCAACTTTTGTCGTGGCGTTAAAAATTCATATTGTCGTTCTTCTATATGGATGCTTATTATAAGTTCAATGAAATGAATCGATACAGTGATTATATATACTGTTTTTATATATGCGTTCAAAGGTCTAGGTTTGTTCTTTTCAAAACTAGTTGAAAAAAAAAAAAAAAAAAAAAAATAAAAAAAAAAAAAAAAGAAAGGAAGAATCAATTTTTAACCATTTCTCGATTTTAGATTTTATAGCTTCCTCAAAATTCCAAGTGTGCAATTTTGTTTATATATGCAGAACTACAACCTTCACTATAAGGCTCCCCTGCTTTTTTTTTTTTTTTCTTGCACAATGCCATTCATCTAGTTGCTTATTTCAACTGTCAATGAACTTTTAATTTAACTTTATTTTCTTTATAATTTTTCTTTTGAGGAATAAATACGCCTTCTGTGTAGCGTACAAATACTTTCCTCTCACTCTCTCTATCTCATCTCAATAATTTAACTTACTTCTTATTTATAACTTGTAATGAGTTTTTGTTGAGATGAAATTTAATGCATGATTTTTGCAATTGCCTTACTCTTCCTTCCTTAAGGGTAGGCAGTAAGTTTCTCATAATCCAGTCTAAATATATTCAGAACTTTTTGCACTTGATAAGTTTTCGCTTCTGTTTTCTTTTTTTTTTTTTTTTGGCTATTGACTTAAGCACATTAATGACTTCTGTTTTTTTTTCTATTTATGTTTTGAATTCCCCCTTCAGTTTTCGATTGTTAAACTCATAAGCTTTCCATTTACTTTCAAGGTTCTTCAAATTACCAGTCACACGAAACTTGAATATCTATTTATTCCATTTAAAGGACACCAACTGAAATTAAAAATCAGTTGATTAATCTAATCACATCCTTTTAATCCAAAAGACTACTTGTATAATTTCCAAGCAATTAAGGGATATCGCCTATCGGGCCGTAAAAAAGGACCCTACACAAAACCAGATGATTTTTTTCATTTTTTTTATAATAAAAAGTTTATAAATATTTTTCCTTAAACTCAGTGAGAACAGATGAGATTTTCACCCAACACTAAATCCAGACATAAACAAATATCAGAGCATACTCATACAAGCTCTAGTCCATAGCCAGCGTGTGCGCTAACTCGATATCGACCATTCCATTCCATGCTCTTCCTTCCGTCACGTCCTTCGTACTTCATTATTAACGCACTCAAATAATGTTAACGAAAAAGCTTTTCACCACAGCAACAACACACACACACACACGCTGGCTACTTATGTTGAGATAGTTTCGTTCGTAAGTTTTAGTTGAGTGGAACGGAATAGGAACATCTTCATTTGTGGGTGTTCTTTTACACTAATAATTATTGTTGTTGTTGTTGTATTACTAATTTGTATCTGTGCTGTGCTGTGTGGAACGTGCTGCGTGTTGCATTTGTTGCAAAATGTTTTTTTGTTATTGTTGCGTAGCGTTGTTGTTGTTGTTGTTGTCGTGTTTGCTCTTGGGACAAAGGAAAACCAGAGATGCCCAGGACAGTTCCAAATGTCAAATGCCAAGGTTTAAGGCTGCGCAGCACTGCTGTTTCTTTTATTTTCTTTCTTTTGTGGACTACTGTTATGAATGTTTACATACAGATTTTTACCACAAAGTTGCAACCAGTTGTTATGATTATTAATATTGTTATTGGTTTATTATACAAATTTTTTTAAAGCTAAAAGTGGTTTTTGAAAAGAATTAAATATATAAAATATTTTTATTTTTTAAAATTATTTATCTCTCGTATATCATCGTTTATAAGATTGCCCGAGTATGCAAAAAAACTTTTTGACAAATAAAATCAGAACATGCAAATAGCGTCGTTAGCTTTTGCCAATAGGTTTTGGACGGAGGATTTTTGCAAGTAAATTTCCTACTTTGGGCATAGATCAGACGGAACTAAGTGGGCGTGTGGATAGTTACTACTATAAATCTAGTCACTTGCTTGGACTTTTACTCGTTCACAGATTAAAGATATAAACCAAAAAATGATATTTAAATCATCCATTATTTAGAAATCAATAGTTTAACTTCAACATACTCCAAAAGTATTCTTAGGATATTAATAATCCGCTAAAAACTCAAAATAAGCATACGTTGCGTTTCTAAAATATACGTCTCATAACAGAAAATAAAAACAGAATTCTCGTCGACAACTAGCTTCCAAGTCCTTTAGAGAACTACAGAACTGCGAGTCCAATGTAAGCGTAATGCAATTATTTCGTTCGCTATCAGGTTCGCTATTTTGAATTGGAAAAATCTGACTTTCGTTTAGAAATTAGCAGCTATTTGAAAAAAACCTCAAGTGACATGTTTTATAAACAGATGAGTTTTTCAACACACCTGTTCAACGTTTGAAAATGATTCAATTTAGTCCATATATTACAGTATAAAACCAATTATTTTTTTTCCACTAATTATGAATTAAAATAATTCTATTACAAACTTTTAAAGCCTAATATTCCCTAAAGGGACCACAATTTTGAAAGTTATGAGCATTAAGAAAGTTACGAAATTTTAGACTCTTTTTATATTTTTTCCGACATTCATAGTGTGAGGAGACATTATCAGTTGTCGGAGAGTTTGTAAAGCATTTAAGGAGGCATCAGACCCTACAAAGTATATATATTATCCAACTTGATGAGACGAATGTTGCAATACGTTTTTACTTTGTGTATTTAAACTTTGGTTCGACCGAAATTACCGTTTTCACTTTAAAAAGTGGGTTCATATTTTTGCAGATCCTAAACACGACTAACCTTCATTCAATGCGCCCAGTTTAAAGTCTCTACGTCTATTCAATCAAATGTATGACTTTTTCAAGGCCCCCATTAGGCCCCGGGTCAAAATTTTCTAAAATCGTCTAAGTGCTAACCTGTACAAAAATATCAAAATGTTGAATAAATCTACTATACTAGGTCCACATATGGGTCCCAGATCCAAAATCCGGAAATCCTTGAACACCTTCGAACGCCTTAAATGATTTTTAACCATCTTTCAAATGAGCCCTGTTTCAAGTCTCTACGTCTATTCACTCCAAAGATATGGCTTTTTCCGGTTTCAAGGCCCCCATTAGGCCCCGAGTCAAAATTTTCATAATGAAACAAATTCAAACAGTATTCTTTAGATTTTTAGAAATCACGGTCCATTTACAGCCACATTTTAAATTGATAGATATTTGTTCGCATGATATACGAAGTTTCATTTAGCACCGATCATTTCGAAATTGAGCCAACATTAGTACTATACTAAATACATTTTTCTTATTAAAAACATAGAGGGCAAAATGTTTTACTTATTGTTTGGGAGCTAATACCTAAAAGAGTGTACATGGTAAATATTGTCATTTTTTAATTAAACAATCTTTCTTAGCCGACTTTAAGGAAACCTATAAGTTTAGAAGTTGAACTCAATATCTAAATATCTAACGAAACAGCTTACAAGGTTTGGACATAAACGGCATGGAAATCGCTCGTTTCGACTGACGAAATAACAGAGTATATACATGTTGGGGTCACACGTTCTTATTGCTTTCTAAAAAGGCAAAGTTTTTCGATCTATAACAGGTAAAAAATTAAAATCGGTTTGTAATTTTATAGAGATATTGCTCTTTAGTGAAAAATTGGGAAATTTGTTTTTCACCCTAGATTCAGATTTTAAGGTGTTCCGAAATTTAAGTATACCGGTATTTTCTTCTACTCGACGAGACCTACAACCTACACTATAGATTTCATAGCTATCTCAATAGAGACCAAGATATTCAAGTTTTAGTTCTGTTGTATGTGTAAAAAAAGTTCGAAGTGTAAATACTTTTTACTTACATATGTGTGGCGATCGACTGATCCCCAAAATACATGAAAATAGGTCCATGAGAAATTATATTTCAAGATGAATCCCAAATAGGCCCATAAGAAATGAGATCTCACGATGAAGCCAAAGTTTTCAAACTATTGTTATGCTTCCAAAGCAGCTGAGAAAAAGGTTAAAAAAAAACGATATATGTATTCCGAATTGAAAATATTTTACGTATATGTAAACACTTGAATAAGTTCATGATTCATAATGCAAATCCCATATTTTATAGATTTGATGTAAAGCAACATGTTCTATTTACATTTTTGTCTCATAATACTGTTTTATTTTTACTGCATACTTTGGTATTTAAAAGTGAAATAATTAAAATTAAAGCATCTCTTGCTACTTTTTCTTTAAGCAGCCTAAAAGTATGCTATACATTTTAATAATTTCCCATAACAATGAATCACAGCATGTCATTTTTCATTGCTGCATTACGCTGTATCTTTAAATAAAAATATTTTATTTAAAAAAAAAAGTAATATTAAGATTCGAGCGCGCACAATAAATAATCGAAATAATCATTCACTCATTCAGTCGTTCGGTTTGCGGTAAACGCAGAAGACGTGCGCGTCGTTTTTGAAGTGTTTTTCGTTCTGTTTTTTTTTTTTTTTTATAAACAAACAAAAAATGCTTTTTATTTATATAAAAATTTTTAATGCAGAACGAGATTGTTTAAATTAAACAAAAAAAAAAAAAATGAATACAACTGATAAGCTAAAGCGTGCATTGCTTATGATTGAAAAAAAAAATAAAATAAAATATAAAACGTGCAATATCATTTAGTGCAATGTTGTCAACTCACAATATCCCCAACACAAAATAACAACAACAATAATAATAACAACAATCAAGTGCATTTTATTAACTGCACACAACGTCAATGTCCTTCGAATGCAGCAACTGCAGCTGCTGCTGCTAGATTGGATATTGAACAGGATGCTAGCGCCAGCGTTTCGCTATTAAAGCCACAAACTGAAGTGAAGCCAATAATATTGCAAAAGAATTTTATTGATGATTTAACGGAAAAACCGTCGTTTGTGGCATGTTCCATGGTTTATATTGCTGATGTGTCTGTTGCAGGTATACAAAAAGATATTATGTGCGCATCATAATGTGGCGTATGAGTAATTTTATATTTAAGCTTTTTGCCAAAAACCCCAAATGACATGGATCGAAGGTGTTGCGTTGTGTTTTTTTGCATGTACGTAATGTTGTGTGGTTATTTAGTTGTTATGTATATTTAAATATATATATTTATTTAATTTAAACAGACTTAATTTTTTTTTTTTTAACAAAGAAAAAAATGATCTCTTTGTTTTTGCAGTGCTTTGTTTTGTTATATTTTTCTCAAAGTTTAGTTTTATTGTTCTTTTTTATAAAAGTAACAAAAATAAATAAACAAGGAAAACGATCAGAATTATATATAGGGTCTACAATGTCGCCTTTAATGCGTTACAAACTTTCTGACCAAATGAAAATACCCTCACACACTATGCTTCTGGTATAAAAATCAAAGAGAATCGATAGATGCGAAGTTTTGATACCTGTCACAGACAGACAGTTGCTCGATCCTTATAAATATGTTATGCTCACATAATTTGACATTAGTAGTACCCTTGAAGTGAATACATAAATAAATAAATATCTTTTACTTATAAAAAAATGGGCGTTATTCAAAACGAAACTGAAGACATGGGCTGAAAAAAAATTATTTATACAATAGTAAAAATGTTTCTATGTCCGCAACGGACGTTGAAACCATAAACCATCCAACACATGAGTCCCAAGCCAGTTTTATTTGAATGAAAACAATGCAAGTAAAATAAAATACCACTAAAACATACGAGGTGTGTTCAAAAGTATCGCTTATTTTGTGTTTTTTTTTTTAAATTATTTATTTATTCATGAATATCTATTTTGTCCCCTTTATAGTAATCCCCTCCCGATAAAATACACCTATTCCAACGTTTTTCCAATCCTCGAAACATGCCAAATAGTCCCATTCCGGTTTAGCCGTCAGCGCCTTCTTCGATTTAGCTTTTATCTCCTCAATCGACTCGAAACGCGTTTCCCCGGAGTGGTCTCTTGAGTTTTGGGAATAGCCAGAAGTCACACGGTGCCAAATCAAGCGAATACGGTGGTTGCGGAACGATATTGGTTGGATTTTTGGCAAAAAAAGTCACGAAAAATCAGTACAGCTTTTAAAAAGAAATCATCATTATTGGTACCAACCGAGACTTGACACGTTTGAGGCCCAAAACATCCTTCAAAATTGTATTAATTGATCCTTTCGATACGCCAATTTCATCAGCAATGTCTCTCATAGTAAATCGACGGTGTGCAAGCACTAACTCTTTTACTTTTTTGAATATGGGCCTCGTCCGTTGAGGTGGATGGTTGATCAGGAGCTCTTCGTCTTCAACACGTTCGCAACCTTCTTTCAACAATTTATACCAATCAAATGTTGTTGATTTTGGTAGAGCTCGGTCCCCATAAGCCTTCTTCAACATTTTTATTTCATTGATTCCATGCAGAAAAAAAAAATTTGATACAGGTTCTTTGATCCATTTTTTTGAATAGGTAAAAATCGAAGACGATCCAAAACACGTGCAAGCAAAGCAGCTGACAACAATTAAGTGAACATTCAAGATGGAGGAGCTGGTCGGCATAAGTGTGAGACATGAGTACCAACATAACGCCAACAAAATTCGAAATTCGAATATGCTTAACCCTCGAAAATTCAAAATTCGCGATAATGTTTGAACACACCTCGTATATACCAGAAACACATGTGTGATGTGTATAAACATTTTAACAAACTCAACACACAGTGCGGTCAAGAAACTTTTGTTGTAGTTGTTGTTGTTTATACTCGTATAGTACGATATATTGAATTTTTATTTATATTAAAAGCAAAATATTGTTATCGCTGCGCATTATTCTTGACTGACCTACAGAAATAGTTTCTGGCATACTGAGTGGAAGCTATTTTTGTATTTAAAAAGTTTGTTAAAAGAACCAAGCGTATTCCAGGCACAGAATATTTTTAATATACAAACTATGTAGAATTCTATATATAATTTTTCTATACATTTTTTAACTTTCTGCAGAAATACTGATACTCTGAGATTTGTGCAAAAAGTATAATGGATATTTTTTTTTTTTAATGAAGCATATTTTATGTATACAAAACATATTATCAAATTTACTTTTGATGAAAATATTTAAACTTTTGGAAAATAACAACACTGACTTTAAAAATGCTTATCAACGCCTTTTTTATAAAGTCACAAAATACTAAATGCATTCCCAAGTCAATTCTTATCACTCAGATAAACTTATGCCTTTTGTTTTGTTTTTTATTTTATTTTTAGTTTTAGAAGAGTTTTTTTTTTAATATTATACTTGAACTCTTGCTTAGTAATTATGTAGTGGGCCGCAATAATATTTTTCGATGATTTATTCAGGCTTTTTATATGAAACAAAAGTACATTATAGTCTGTTTTACGTTTTCAATTTGCTTTGAATATGTATATCGAATCAATTCTTTATTTTGAGTGAGTTCGAATCGATTTTTAAACTTTTTCACTACGATAATACTGATAAAACTGTCAAGGAATGCCATCATTTCTATTTCTAATTTTGAATTACTAATTTGACATTATTTTCAAAAACATTCAAATAACAAATAACAGCAAGGAGAACATTTTAATGCAATATGTAGAACAGGACGTTTTCATTGTGATTCATATTTTTATTTAATAAATAAAAAATAAAAAAACCCATCACACGAATCTTCGAAAAGTTTATGTATGATCTTCAGTGGCTTTCGTAATGGTCCGATACAACCAAAAGTTAAGCAGCCAGGCTTCCATTTTCGAAATCAGCAAAATTTAATAATTTACTTTTCTAAAAATCCTTTTAATCTTATATTCTCAAATAGTTTAAGCATAACAATATAGCTTCTCTTTGATTAGATATGAGACGTCAACCAGAATCTGCAGAATCTGCTATATTGATATGCTTAAACTGTTTAAGAATTATAAAAAATATACATATATAGTAAGTCAAATTTTAAGCTAGAAATACAGCTGTAACAATAATTTTTTTGAAAAAAATCAGAAAATTGGATGTGGGTTTCTATGGGGACTTTATGTTATACTGGCCCGATCCTTATTACATTATTAAATATTTGTTTGGTGCTCATTCTGTTTTCGAGAAATTTTCCGGCTTGAAGGCAATTGTAATTTTGAGTTTTGAGACTATTCAATTGATGTGGCATTCCTTGCGAACAAGTCTTGACTAATCGGCACTGCAATGAGATTCAAAATTCATCAAACATTACGACATCTTAATTAAATATTAATTTAGTTTTATTCCTTTTAAGCTTACATTTAACAGATAAAATCTCTTTTAACCACAACGTTTTTTAGACAAAAAGTATAAAATGGGGTACATACATTATGGTGGTGCAAAAATGTATGAAAAATATTTTTTTAAATTTTTATGCGCTCAATCCCCAGGATTATTCTATATCGAAAATAAGAAGACCCATATATTTTTTAAATCGGATAACATCAGAACCAGAGGGGGTAATTTTTTATGTATTTTGGAAAAATTGAATCCATCACTTCAAAAACTAAAAAATGTAGTGAGCAGTGATGTATTTTGAATATTTGAATCCAGAAATTAGAAACTAGTTCAATTATACCCGTTACACATAGTGTAAACGGGTATATTCAGTTTGTCCAAAAGTTTGTAACGCATTGAAGGAGGCATCCAGACCCAAAGTATATATAGGGTGATTTTTTTGATGTTAGGATTTTTCGAAAATCCGCTTTTTTCGACAAAGTTCAGCGAGGAGGCGCACTACGGGGTGAAAGGTCTCGTAAATTAGCAATTTTTCCTCAATAGGCTTCTACGGGCACCCAATGTATTTTGTCAAATTTTTCCGTTAGCTAAAAACTATAATTCGGCTCTTGTATGTTTTATGGTGAAGAGCAACCAGAAGCCGTTCAAGAACGCCCATGCCATCCCGAAAAATGCACTGTTTGGTGTGGTTTGTGCGCTGGTGGAATCATTGGACCGTATTTTTTCAAAGATGCTGTTGGACGCAACGTTACGGTGAATGGCGATCGCTATCGTTCGATGCTAACAAACTTTTTGTTGCCAAAAATGGAAGAACTGAACTTGGTTGACATGTGGTTTCAACAAGATGGCGCTACAGCCCACACAGCTCGCGATTCTATGGCCATTTTGAGGGAAAACTTCGGAGAACAATTCATCTGAAGAAATGGACCGGTAAGTTGGCCACCAAGATCATGCGATTTGACGCCTTTAGACTATTTTTTGTGGGGCTACGTCAAGTCTAAAGTCTACAGAAATAAGCCAGCAACTATTCCAGCTTTGGAAGACAACATTTCCGAAGAAATTCGGGCTATTCCGGCCGAAATGCTCGAAAAAGTTGCCCAAAATTGGACTTTCCGAATGGACCACCTAAGACGCAGCCGCGGTCAACATTTAAATGAAATTATCTTCAAAAGTAAATGTCATGGACCAATCTAACGTTTCAAATAAAGAACCGATGAGATTTTGCAAATTTTATGGGTTTTTTTTTTTAAAAAGTTCTCAAGCTCTTAAAAAATCCCATCTCTTGATAAGCTCGGGATACGAATCCAAGCCATGTCCGTCTGTCTGTCTGTCCGTCTGTCCATCTGTTTGTTGCTATGCGATTTATTCGTTGAAGATATAAAGTATATTGGGCTTAAATTTTAAACTTAAGCTTTTCTCGGCAACGACTTTGTTAAGTTCGAGAATGAGAGTGCCACGCCCATTTTTAGGTATAGCCCCCATACAAACTTATCGATTTTTTCGATTTTTCTTTAAAAAATAGTAATTATTTATGAATGTACTCGCTCCCCAATTGGGTAAAAACATTTTTTGGTCATCCAGGGTCAAAACCAAGACGACACGAACATGTAACGGGTATTTCAGCTTCGGTTTCACCGAAATTAACGTTTTTCCCTTGTTTTTTTTTTTTCTCTTTTTAGAGCAAAATTTTCCAAAAAATGGTCAGTTGTTTTAGGTTGTAGTAAAGACGCGGACCAACTTTTGAGTTCCAACTTCGGATTTAGATTCAGCGACCTAAAATACTTAACAAATGACCAACCTAGTCCACCGCACAAGGCTGGAAGTTGGAAAAATTAGGATTTTTTTTTTTTTAATTTTTGACGAAATCTACGTTATTTTCCCATGTAAAATACAATGAAAACTTCAGAGGCTTGTCGGCACCATTAAATATTATCTCGATTAAAAAAACTACGGGTCTTCTTATTTCTCGATGCAGAACTATCCTAGGGGTGAGACTATACAATTTTTTGAACCACGCTAGATACATATGTAATTTTATGGTCTTACCCAAATTGGATTAATTGTTGTTGATAGATATTCTTTTTACTAAATATTCGAAAAACAAATTGAACATATTTAAGACGTTTTGACTGATTGACGCTTTTGATCTCTAAATAGTTGTGGAGAAAATATACAAATTTGCAAGCATCTCCTGGTTTGGGGTTGATGGATTTAATTTTGCCGAAGGTCTTTAATTAATTGAAGAAAATAAACAGACGACCATGTACGTTTGCAATGTTTTCAAATTAAAACATTTGTGCTTTCAGATACTGGCGCACGGGAAAATATGTTTTCTTTATTTTTTTAAGAACCTTACAATGAGTACCAAGCAATAATTCCTTTGGGTTTGTTAAGTTTGTTTAATTTTAAATTAATAAATAATTATATAGACACCTATTGATGTACAAGACTGTATTGAATATAGTTTCAGTTTCAATTTCAACTTTAGCTCATCAGCGTCATATAAACTCCTTTAAATTATTTGCCACAGCGAAACTATTACTTCATAATTTTTTTCTTATTTTTTTTATAGACAGATTGCACAATCACCTACAACTTTGTTACATTTATAGCAAACGCATCGATTGTTCATTACCTTATATGAGCCTAACAACAACAGAAACTGTGGCAGGCATTTGCACGTTTAGACAGTTACGTTGAGATAGTTACACGTTTGCACACCATAAATGGTGCAAAGCATTAAATAAATGTTAGCTTGTACTTGTCATATTTGGATTTAAGGCATTCATTTGTCAGCATCATTCATATTCGCAACATGCAACACAAGCAGCAGTAGCATTCATATTTTCCTTTTTTTTTGCGGTTAGGCTTATAATAGATACATGCAACAATTGTATCTATCGTTCGATCGAACAGTTGCAGTTACAAAAGTCAAGTGAGTTAGAGTTTATACGCCTTTTAATATTATTGGTTTTTATTTGTCATACTATCTTGTGTGCCTCGGTTATTCTATCTGAATGCCATTGTTATACTTAATGAAGCTAAAAGGTTTATGTGTAATTAGGTTAAATGTTTCTTTATTTTCTTTTTTACTTTTAGCTCTCACTGCATCTGCTTGTCAATGATTGTGGAAGCATCGCTTAATCTTTATGCCGGCTTTTAGACATGAATGGTGGCGCTATTTTACTTATATGCTTTTGCATTCGGATTTGCTGCATTTATTTTTAAATCTTTGTCTTCAGGTGAGTTTAATTTAACGCAGAATTTGCAGTAAAGTGCTGGCAACTCTGAAAATTAACAATTTGACAGCTGAAAAGCTTAGGTCAAGTAGAAATGAAGCGTTACACGATAGAACACGATAGAATTTTGCAGGGATGCCATCATTTTATTGCAAATCTTGCATTAATACTGGGACTTGGTTTAATTCTGGGACACCCTTTATTATTGCTTATAAAGAGTTGCACAACAATTAATGTGCATGTGTACCAGTACATTTAACTCTAAGTAAATGCAAGGATAACAATTGCCGAGAAAAGATTAAGTTTGAATTTTCAGTTCATTATCTATCAAGTTGAGCGAGGGAAACGTATAGAAACAGCTAGACAAAAAGACAGACGGACATGGCTAGATTGACTCCTCTTTACGCATTGTAGTCAGTCATGTTTCCACAGCCCAATTTGAGAGACTCTTCTAGATGAAGCAGTAAGTAATTCTGTTTACTCCTCCGGAATCAATGTTCTAATCTAAACACGTGGGATCACCTCAGCTTCGCGCAGTTCTTGCTTGGTAGTCCGCTTTTCTCTCCCTCCAAACTCACTCAAAATCGATTTGTGTGAATAGGCTGCACTTTTATCGTGGCCCATTTATTTTTTTCATGATCGTGCCGTTTCGTGTTTGAAAAATTTTATGTTTATGTACTAAGCCAAGTCCAAATTTATTGATCATATAAAAAAGTATTTCTTAAATATAAGCCTTTTTACCTTATAGTTTTTAAAAAAAATGTCGTGTCTGTTCGGGCTGGGATTTGGGCTTTCAGGTTGAGCTGCGCTGGTCTTAAAAAAAAAAATATCGTGTCTGATCCGGCTAAAGCGACCCAAGCCATCTGATCATTGAATCCTTCAACATCAGGTGTGAAGTATTTATTCTGGCGGTGTTAAGCTATTCCTCTTCTTCCTTCTACCACCGTCTTGGCTGAGAAAACCTTCGTGGTGGCTCGTGGCCATTTGATTTAGCCATAAGTGACTGTCCAGGTGAACTAGTTTTCACACTAAATAATGTTAAGTCCGTGGAACAGCTCTTGGCGGGTTGTCGTTCTACTCTTTTAGAAGTAGATTTGTATGGGAGCTATATGCTATAGCAGTCCGATCTATTCAAATTCAAAATGAAAACTTAGTCGATTTCAGGTTTTCTTTTTACCCCATATGAAATAGCTTTTTATATAACAACTCAAAAATAGGTGGTATAGGAAACTTCGCCAAAATATAGAGCTGTTCATTTGTCTTTCTTATGTAAAAAAGAAAGAATAGACAGACAGACGGACATACATAAAGCTATCTTATGTCGTCTACCATTCTCTTATATCTGTAGTTAAGGTTTAAATGATATTGATGCGTTTCGTCCAGGCTGATCAGGAAAAATTTATATGCTTTATAAGGTCTTTAATGTCTCTTTCAATACTTAAAATAAAAAAATTTCCGACTGTCAAATTAGATTGAATGAAATTGGAATGATTGATATAGGTATTTCGTTGGCAATACTTAAACATTGTATTTGAATAAGAAAATTAGAATGGTAATCCTCATAAAACACCAGCAACTCAAACTATTCTATCTTGAATTCTAGCATTTTAAAGAGATCAGCATAATATACATACAGTGTACAACTGAATCTTTGCTGTGTATACATATTCACTCATTTCCTTTACCTCATATGTTCCCTCACAATATATCAATTATGTCCTCGTATTATAGAGGATATTCCTCCTTTTCTCTAGATTGTTATAAATATATACATATAAATGGAATACTGTTTCCCCATCAGAATGGAAAAACAAGTAAAATTGTTAACGAATATGGAAGTTGAAACATTTTTTCCTAACTCTTGCTTTTAATTAAATTTTGGTGGATTACAGGACTAACAGGAATTAATTTTTAATTCAGTAATCTTAATTCAAACAGATTTTCTCCCAGTTACTGCTGTACTATTTGGTTTTAATTCAATAATACATTCCTTATTCTGCAGCTTGAGTCTCTTTAAACATTTAAAATATATGCACAAATCTCTTCAATTTCACTAAACCTCAACCCTAACAAGAACGCACGCCGAGTATAACATAGTCAAACGTTATAAAAAATAGACACACAAGCGTATTTTACGAACAAAAAAAAAAATATTAATTTTCTTTTTTCCCAAACAGTGTCTCATTGGTTTTTGTCTGGAACTTGAACAGGGTCAATGTCGCACCGCGTGTGTCTATGTGGCAGGCGGTATTTCCGGTTCATTGGCCACCGCTTGGCTACAACCACAATTGTCACTACTGGGTGCCTCAGCCGGTGTCTATGCGTTACTGATGAGCCACATACCGCATTTGGTTAAGGTTAGTGGAGCGTGCCACAAAAAAAAAAAAAAAAAAAAAAAAAGCCGCAATTTAATGTGTTCATCACACTTACACATTTTTTTTTTCTCTCTTTTGTAATTTTTATTTGTTTTTGCTTTGCTTTTTTTCCGATTTTTTTTTTTTAGAATTTTACAACGCTGCCACATCGCTATTTGCGCATTATTGCGCTTTGATCTTAAGCCTGAGTGACATCGGTTTCACCACATTCCATTTTATCGTCAATCACAATGCAAATCCAAAAATCTGCCTTGAGGCGCACATTGCTGGTGGCCTTGCTGGGCTTTTACTTGGTTTTCTCATCTATACCCGTAACAACAGTAGGCGTGGCACAAGCGGAAATTGTTTCTGTTTACGTTGTTGATTATTGTAAATCATTTATCTATTTTAAAATAAATTAGTGACTTTAATTTAGTTGTAAACATTGTTGTTGTGTTGTTGTAATACAATTAAATAAATTAGAAATTATAGCTCATCAATACCAAATTATTTATCGAACTAACTTTAATTAGAAATTCCACAAACGTTCTCTCATGTCAACACATTTTACGTTAGTGGGACGGACGAATCTATTTAATGACACATGTTGCTGTTGTTCTTGGTTTGTAATTGTTTATAAAGACAATTTTGTATACGATTAAAGCTCGTTTGCCGTTTGCTGTTTGCCACAAATTATCGCACATAATTAAAAAGCTTTGTTGTCGGAAATGTACGTGTTTATAGGTTTTTTTTTAATTGTGAATAATTAAAACTGTTGGCAACATATTTTCGCCATATTTTGGTTAAATATTTATTTATTTATGCTTGCTTACCATAAATTTATTTTTTTTGCGTATTTATCAAAATGTTTTACATACCATATTGACCAACTTGCGTGTGTTCATTTTTGTGCTTTCTATTTTCGGTTTAAGAATATTATGGAGTACGTTTTGTATTTTATGTATTCTCGAGAAGCTTTTAAGAATACTCTTTAAAATGGAGCTAGGAAAACCCGTTTTTGTGATGAGTCTAAGTCTAAATGAGGTCTCTTATAGATCTCCGAGATAATCGTATCCTGTCAATTTGATTTGGATGGCTAGACAACTTATTTTATTTAATGTTTGGTACGGATGTCTTCTAAGATCTGGTCCTAGGCTACCTCTCTGCCGCGCCCTTAGATTGATTCACGTCTTGCTTATAAACTTCTCTTACCACCAACCGTTGACATAGATAAACCAGCCGGGACAGCCTTTTGTATTTAATGTTCCTTTTGGACTATGTCGATGTCAACATTCAACTCATGCAACATCGTCGTGCACAAACGGATGTCATTTTAACTCAAACTGGACCAAGAAGTTTCTCCGAAGTATCTTCCTTTCAAACACGCCCAACATGACTTTTTCGATTCTGTCACGACCCATGTGAGCATACATCCTGACAGGCACTGTGGACAGATGTGTACTTTCGCATTCCTTACCAGTTCAATTGCTACGGATAGCAAGAGTGATTCTTCGTTTGATTGGTGTTGTTGTCGCTGTTACATCTATTTAGTGGAGTCGAAGATTTCTACAGCCTCAAGCTAAGGTTCTCTGTCCTCAAGAGACCGTCTATGTCGTACTGGGTGTCTGCAGGTGGATACCAAGTGCTTTGTCTTGCTCTCGTTCAACGTTAGTCCCATTGGACGTGATTTTTTCTTTGTCCTGAAAGCCCCGGTGAGTGCAAAATCATTTTTTGTCGATTATCATTTTTTAAGTCAAGTATGTCACGATCATTACAGTTTTTTTGTAGAAAATATGGCCCTTCAGGTTGACGTTTGAGCATTGTTTCAGAATGTATTCCATCAGGAGATTGAAAAAGTCGCTCGACAACGCATCGCCCTGTCCAAGCCTCTTTGTATCAAAGGGGTCGGAGAGATCTTAACCGACCCTGACAGCTGCTTTAGGTGTTTTCCAGCGTCATCATACAAAGGAGAACTATTTTACGATGTATTCAAATTACTTTAAAAACTTTTGTGATCTGAACTGGCTTTAGGAAATCGACTAATAGGTGTTGTGTTTCGATTTCCTTTTTTCTTTGGTCTTCTCCGGTTTGGCGTAGTGTGAACATCGGGTCAATATTCGGGTGAATATTCGATCTATTACACAATGCACCATAGCAGACAAATAGGATTTTATATGCAAGTTGGAAGGAGACTTATTCCGCGATGACCATCCTGGAGCCTGCTGAATCTTCTTTCGTAAACACTGAGCTTAGACCAATTAGGTTCCAGTTATTAGTCAAACGCTCACCAGTCTATATTTTGCACAAGAGTTGATGCATACATATCACCAATTTCACGCCGGCGGTCTTCAAACGCTCTGCGTGAGGGGATCGTTTGTGCCTGCGTTTTGTTATTTTTAAGCCTTTATACTCCCTTCAAAACCTCTTTCGTCTTGGTCACTGGCTCCACAGGAATCCTCGGCAGTCGGAGCAGATATTCATCATCCTTTGGCGGTATAGCAGGAACGTTATCCTTGGGATATTCTGAACTTATTCTGAACATTTTCTTAAGAACCTTAGTCAAATATTTCTTTTAATATAATATTTTCTAGCTTACACCTAAAAAGAAGCAGCTTTTTCATTCTGCTTTATTTGAGGCATAAAATCCAAAAATTTTGATTAAACAATTTTCAATAACCATTTTTGAGATGTTAAATACATGAGGAATCTTTAGAGGCTTAACGGGTATTCATATTTCATATAGAACAACCTAGTGTATTGTAAAATATCAGATCACTATGGCACTAAGACCCATACAATATCACTACACATCAAGTTTTCGTTAAAGAAAATCATAAATTAGTACTATTCACTGATAATCATGCATTAAATTTACATTTGCACGAGGGAGTACTTCTTTTATGACTGTTCCTTAGACTCAATAATAGTAGTAGACACGCTTGCAGTCACTGCCCTAGCACAGAGTCTCATTCGTCTCATTTGCCATCGTATAGTATCGTTCCATAATTTTTTTTTGAAAGTTCAGACTCATGGTTTCCCGTTTCTTCTCTATTGAAAAGATGATACAGAGTCCACATAGTATTTTTCAAGCGCTTTTTCCTTGGTTTTACGGAATTTTTTATTTACAATAAATGATGATTGATGTGATCACAAAACTCGACTTTATCCGTTTTAGTCGTAGTTCACGATCTATTCTCAGATGGTAGTTGACAGTTTAATGCGATGACTTCATGCAAATTCTCAAAAAGTCGCCGACTTCTTAAATACTATACTATACTTATATCTTATATCTAACGTTGAAAGATCCAAGCTCGCAACATATTTTCAAATAGCAAGCATTAATCAGGCATTGTTTATTTAAAACAAATTCTAAGCTACGAAATAAATCTTAATCAGACGAAATGCTGGAAATAGATTCGTTGATAGGTGCTTGTCCAGTTCTATTAAAATATTAAAAAAAAGAACTTGAGATAAATCAGTTACGATATTGGATTAACAAAATCTCTTAAATTGGGTAGATAGATTTATATATGTGTCTTTTTTTCTTGATTTATACAGACAGCCACTGAAATGGCTTGAAACACTTTTTTTTTAAAAAATGTAACTCTTTCTTTTAAATGTTTTTTTTTTTTATATATTTGATAAATATTAAATATTTTTATCTTTATTAGTAGAAGAGCTAACTCCAAACTATAAATACAAATTATTAAAAATTATAAATGCTTTAAGTGATATGATTTTTACTTTGAGAAAGACTATAATACAGCATACTGACTTATAAAGCGAAACATTAGAACTAAACTATTTGCTAAAAAATTATATTTTAATTATGATTAAGTTTTTAAAATAAAAACTATACTACTAAAACTAAATACTCGTATTAAATTAAGTTACATACTACTTTAGCTAATTATTAGTTATTTGAAATTATTGAATAATAATTAAATTTTTGCATAAGCTGCGCTTAAATTAACAGTCTAATGGTCCACACCTTGACGCCCACCTCAGTGCATTTGCATTCGAGGACACGCACTCGATAGTTCGAGTATAATGCGTCCGACACGATACATACGGCCGTAAATGTTTGCAACCGGCTAATTTAAGCATACCGGATGAATCAATTAAATTCGTATTTGAAGAGGAAGACGACGATGAAGAGGGAAGGCTGTGCGGCAGATGAAGTTGTTTTGTGTTGTTGAGGCATAACCAGTTTCTGAACTTGGCTCTAAACCTTCAAATTGATTAAGCGTTTGTTTGTGTTGCAATACATCAAAGAAGAGTTCAGGAGAATGTTGTTGTTGTTGCTCGTAATTAAGATGTTGCTGCTTCTGATGCATCATATTCGGTTTTACTTCATAGCTTGTATCCATGAATGGTAATTTATCAAATGGTGACATTAGAAATGGATTTAATGTTGTTGTTGTTGGCTTTGAAGTTGTTACATGTCTAATATTGCTGCTGCTGCTGCTGGACTTAGATGTTGTTGTTGCTGCTGCTATAGTGGTTTTAGTTTTAATAGGTTTTCTTGCTGTAGTTGTCGGTCTATTTGTTGTTGTTGTTGTAGTTGCTGCTGTTGTACGTCTTGTTGCTGTTGTTTTGCTTTTAGTAGGCTTTGATGTTGCTGCAACACGTTTTGTTGTCGTTGTTGTTGTTGTTGTGGGCGCTTGTGTTGTGATTCTCTGTAGCGGTTTTGGTTTGGATTTCGTACGTGTTACTTTTGTAGTTGTTGTTATCGATGATGTTGTTGCTGTTGTTGTCGTTGAGTTGCTCATTATTGCTGCTGGTTTCTTGACAATTGTTGTCTCCATTTTTGGCACGTGTCGGCTTTAATGTGGTCTGTATTAGTTTTGATTTCTCGATAGCATTAGATTGATTTTGCGGTTTTGTAGTTATCGCAGCGCTTGATTGTTGACTCATTGGCAATGTTCTAAATGGTGGCACCGTTGTTGTTGTTGCCGTTGTTTTCGTTGTTGTTGTTGTTTTACTTGTACCTACAACACCTAAAAGTTCATCTAATAATGAATCTAATTTATTAATTTGTTCTATTTGAGTTTTATCCATTTGTGTTGCTGCATTTAAATTTTCGATGACAGTTGCGGGTGCTGCTGCAGATGCGTTGTCGTTGCTTATCGCATTCGTTTGATTACGCTTCGATGGAGTGGTTTTGTTGTTTTTGCTTATCCTCGATGAGTGAACTTAAATCTGGTGGCGGTTCGGTATGTATGACATCCTTGAAGGGATCAGGTGTTGTGAGATCTGGAAGTCAAAATTATATTTTTTAATTTGGGTAAAAGTTTAAATTCTCAGTTAAGCTAGCTCGAACTGAAGATGACTTCCAAGATCGGGCCTAAGAGGTGTATGGAAATGTGCAAAGTCTTTCATGATCTACTTTATTTTATTCCCATTTTAAAGATTCATTAAAGTATATACTAGGCTTCCCGAACATTTTTTACTTTGTAAGAGTAAAAGTATAACAGTTTTCAATAATAACTAAGGCCAAAAACTACGTAGTTGTTTCATACGTCTCTTATAAAAGATTATTACTATAAAGACATCTTATATTTAAACCCAGACTCTTCTAAGTTTTTTTTTCTCCCATACAAATTTTACTCAAAATATTTATTTTTTGGTATTAAGTTTAATTTTGTCTATTAAGTCTAAATTTAGTATAAATTATGCCTATGATAATCCAAATATAATATCCCAATATGGGTAGGACCTAAAAAAATATTAGGTAAAACCCCATAAAAATTTACCCCCATAAAAATCTTCCCCGGAAACTGGACTTTCCTTTTTGAACTGATCTAAAATGTTTGTTTTTTGGGGCATAAAAATATCTTAAGCATCAATATCATTTTTTTAACAAATTCCATAGTCTAAGTTAAATTTTAATAAAAAAACTTTTTTTTGTCATGGGAGCACTTCATAACAGTCAACCACTTTTAATCTCTTATATGTTTATAAAATAGTAAAAATGTTTCTATGTCCGCTTATAGATTTTGAAACCATAAAACCAGTGAGTCCGCAACCATGTTTCATTTAAAAAGGCAGCAATGCAACTAAATTAAAATTCCTTTAAAACAATGGTTAGGTACATTCAATTATTCAAGAAGTCGATTTTCTAATTTGCCCATATTCATTTTTTTTTTTTTTATATGTGGTGCCCTCGCTAATATTAAAAAAATATTAAAATGGTGACTGCAGTGTACCCCAAAAAATTTTGGTGGCGCTTTACAATCAAAAAACTGGTATTTTTTTGGTATGTTTTTATGTTAGCCCCAATATAACACGGTTTGACAAAAAAAATTTTTAAAATTTATTGGATGTGGACTAAGTGTATTTTGTAGGTACAGTTTAATAAAATTTTTTGGCATACTAGAATTTTCTTTTGCACATCGAGATTTTGAAATAACCTGATTTTCTTTGAGGCTTAAAGTGTTAAACAACTATATGTCTTAAACTATACTTCTTACATCTCATTTCAATACGTCGTTGGAAGGAAAAGCACCTTTCCATGGTGTACTACATATTATAACATTTGATCCTATCTTTGTGTATTTTAAAGGCAAACTCAATTTTTTTTTTTTTTTTCAACAATTTTCGACTTTATCGATGATTGCTTGCACTATTTTGTTCAAAAGCTACATCTACAGTTAAAAGTTTTGAAAATAACGCTTAATTACGAGTAAAACTAATGTTTAGTGGGACAAATCCGACATAAATTGACAAAGTTATTCAAGTTTTTTTAAAAACAAATTTTTCAAAACATACAATATTTCATACAAATTAAAAAACAAAATAAAATTTTTGGTATAAATTTGTATGAAAAAATGTATTTTTTGAAAAATTTGTTTTTAGAAAACTTAAATAACTGTGAAAATCATTTTTACCGTTATTTCAAAATCTCGATGTGCAAGAGAAAATTCTAGTATGCCAAATAATATTATTTATCTGTACCAACAACCTACACTTAGTCCCATCCAATAAATTTTTAAAATTTTTTTTGTCCCACCGTATAATTTGGTTTTGTGCTGCATACAAACAATTTTTTTGAAAAATGCCATCGAAAAGAACAGCAGATGTGAAACGTTGTAGCACACACAGGGTATCTGCTAGTTTCCTATAAGTAAGTAACATCAAAAAGTCCAAAACTTGTGATACAATTTTTTTGGGCACCTTTAAAGATAATTGCCCGATTTGAACTATATTGAGATATTTTATTGGAATTATCAAGGGTTTAATCTGTACTGAATTTGGTGTAGATTTAAGGGAAAAAAGCCTACATAGGTACTAAAACTTAAAAATTTTTGACAGGTTTGATATAATATATCTCAAGATGGTTTTTAGAGTTTAAAGTGTGATGGCTTTAATGACACACAGACATGAAGAAGCAACGGGTTAGATGAGCATGGCTACATCGATTCGTTCTTCTATGCCTACCAAGCAAATATACTTTATTGCTCATATGCGCCTACTGAATTTTACATACATTTTAAAAAAATTGTTATAGCCAAAGAAATCGTTGACATTCTAGACTAAAATTTTCGAGTAACATCCTCAGCAGTATTTAGTCCCAATTTAAATTCCAAATACTCACCAATAATTTTTGTCGTATTCTCCGGCGCTTCTGTTGTAATATCGATAATATGTTGCGTTACATGATAATTATTTATTCGCTCTTTATTCTCTTCAACACTCTCCACGCCAACTTCAAGTACTTCCCCATCTATAACCAATGGATCCTTTGGCAAAAAACCACCTTCTGTCTTTGTTGGCGGTGAGAAACCACTTTTCATTGTATTCTCACCGCTCAAACTAAAATCATATTTAACATAATCAGCGCTGCCCTCAAATTTTCCAGTTATTGTCGGTACATCGGGTACAACAACCGGTGTTTCGGGTCCTTCAATATTAAAACTATATTTAAATTGTGCTTTATCCGCTGCTAATGCTTCATTATTATAGTTTTGTGGAAATGCTGATGTTATTGCAGGTATATATTTGGATCATCATAGAGGCCATAATCGATTTTTGCTGTTGCTGGATTTTGATTATAATAATCATAATATTGTTGCTGCTGTTGCTTTGTTGTTGTTGTTGCTTCTTTAATTCTGTATTAACTGCATCGGTTGGTAAAAATGGTATAATCTTAAGATTTGGTAAACTTGGTGGTAAAGTTGGTTCTGCTTCTAATGGTTCAGATTCTAAAATTGTTGGATTTGTTTTTATAACAACGGGTTTTACTGTAGTACTTGTTATATAGATAGCATCAGTAGGTTTTACTGTACTTGTTATTGTAGTGCTGGGAATGCTGGTAGTAGTTGTTGTAGTGGGCATTGTTGTTGTTGTCGTTGTTGGTTTAGCAGACTTCACAGTTGTTGTTGTTATTGGTCTTGCCGTGGTTGTTGTTGTGATTTTAGGTTTCTTTGTTGTTGGTTTACGCTGTTGTTGTTGTTGTTGTAGTGCTTAAAATTGGTATTTTATAGTTGCCATTTGGTAAAGGTTTAAATGTTACATTTTGTCCAGATTTTGTAGTCACCAATGGCGGCGGTGGACTTACAGTTAAATTGGCTATTTTCGAATTAATGCGCGTATGCAGCTTATGCGCTGGCAAAGGTTTAAACATTGGTGGCGGCTTCGATGTGGGACGCACTTGTAGCTTTATTGTAGGCTTTACTGTGGTGGTAGTTGTTGTTGTGCTACTCACAGTACTCATTGTACTCATTGTACTTGGTGTGTTTGTTGTACTACTATTTTGCTCTGCTGCATCTAAAATTTCTGAGATACCATCCAAAAATGAACTCAAAAAGTTTCCAGAACTTTCCGTGGGTTTTAGTTGTTGCTGCATTGTTATTGGCTTTACTGTGGTACCACTTTTTCTTTGTGGTAATAGACCATAATTCATATTATTATTTTGTTCATAAATATTTTGATTTAATAAAATATGCTGCGCTTCTGATGGTAATTCCCCCACAGCTATTTCACCACTTGCCAAATAATCATCAAAATCATCAGCAATACGTTCGATATTAGTATTTATATTTGATGCTGTTGTAGTAGCTTCTGTCGAAATATTTTCCGTTGAAGCATTTACATTTGTGCCATTTGTCTCATCTTCATCGGGACCCAATAGTAAATCGACCCATGATAGGCCTTTATGCGTTGTTGCTGTTGTTGTCTTTTCTTCATCGGATTCATCTTGCTCCACACTATTAGCACCATTTGGTGCATGCTCGGTGGGACCCAATAATAAATCCAAAAACTTAATGAATTCGTTTCAACACTTGTTGCTGTTGTTGCTGCTGTTGCTGCTATTGCTGCTGTTGTTGTTGTTGGCTCTGTAGTCTGCAACGCTATCAAATCAAGATTATCAGCAATCATTTGATTATTATTGCTATCAATAAATTCTAAACCTTCACGTAGCGTATCAAATATGCTTTTCTCGCTACTTGCTGCTAATGCATCACCATGTTGCTGCTGCTGCTGCTGTTGGATGCCGATCATGCGGATAACGTTCTGCAAGCGCATTATTGCTGACATTTTGTTGTTGTTGCAGCTGTTGTTGTTGTTGTTGTGTTGCATCATCTTTGCCAAAGAATAAATTAAATAGATTAAATTGTCTTGAATTATGTGAACGTCGATAATCACGTTGTGAACCACAATCATAACTTGACGGGCAACATTGTCCTTTTGGTACCACCGGTATACAATTCTTTAAAGCCGGCGCACATTTTTTCGGTGCACAACGTCTTGTGCCGCGTATACAAAAGCATATATCGCACGGTTTATCTGCATCCGATTTCATTTTTTGACCCTCGGCATAATATTGTTTACCAACGGTGCAGCCACGATTTCGCTGTGGTCTCTGTGACATACGTTGAAAATGTTTATTTGCCGTTTTACGAAAGCGTACCTCTTGTGATGATTTGCCCGAGGTTTTCTGACTACAATCATAGCGTACCGGACAGCAAGTTGAATCAACGAAAATTGGTTTACAGCCTTCAACGGGCAGCATGCATTTGGGTTTTACACATTTTTCAGTGCCACCTGGAAATATTTTTTTGAAATAATTAATTTTTTTTTTTTAATATAAATATACGCACCAATACAATAACAATAACTGCATAAATTTGATGAAGACATTGCCGAGCCAGATTTATAGACAGTGCCATTTTTAATACAAACTGCAAAAGATACAAATGTGTAAATTTAGTTACTTTTCTTTTCAGATACTTTTCTTTCCATTCATACACATACCAAATAAATCCACTTCCGTATCATCGGAGCGCCGTTGCAGCATATTATCGTTAACAACACGATCAATCGATTCACGTTCATAGTGATCCAAATAGGCGATAATACGTCGTTTTGTTGGTATCTTATAGAATGCATCGAGTCGTGCACACGATAGATACGGACAGCATGTATTTTCTTTTGTACCACAACGCAACCGCGTGGCGGTGGCATTGGCATTTCGGGACACACTTTCAGACGACAGACAAGCGTTTTCTTATTGCATTGACAATTGAGGCAACGTTCCATAGTGGGAACAAGCGATTTGTCTGCATACCAAGTGCCATTGTGATGACAACCTAGCGAGAGAAAAAATAAAATAATAAATTATCTAATTAGTTGTTTCATCTAAAAACGGTAAAATTTCTAACACGCTACACATATAAGCGTACCGTAAATATAGGTTCTTATTTTATGCAATCTTTGTATCTTTGTATCTGTGTAAAATCGTGCGTTCAAATTTTTTTCTAGCACAATTCTATGCGTTGTTGTGCATTTCAATTGCAATTAGATAATTATTTAATCTTTTATTAATTATATTTTTAATCATGCTTTTTTGTTAACTTTATAAATATTCTAGTTCTTAATCATTGCAATGCAATCCGAATAGTTAAAGTAAATAAGTACACTAGTCTATTATAGATCTTGATTATTTTGCGGTTTCTTTTGAAGTTTAAGTCTATAAAATAACTAAAAATAATTTATAAGTGTTTGTGATTTGAAAATTGTTGTTTTATAATTTGTTCTTTAGAAATAATCGAACAGGCTACTGAGTGAGTCATTCTGTAGTCAGAGAAAATATTTTTTTTGGATTTCAGATATCTAAAATATGTTGATTTTTGTGTCAGTAAGTTTTGCTGCTCTTCAAGCAAGTGTTGAGGACAATAACAATGGACTACCTGGCGTATTTTGCTCTTGGATCTTGTTCTGCATCCGTATATGATGCTATTGGCACCAGAACTCAAGCCAACATGCCATAGATTGCGATGAGGGCTCGCAAATTGGGCCTTGGAAGATTTTGAAGGCTACTCCGGCTTTCATTAAAAAATTGTGTTTTCGGATAAGGCGTATTTTTGGCGAAATGGTTATTTCAACAAACAGAATTGTTGTTATTGGTGTGAGTCAAAGCCACAAGTCGATCATGAAGCACCGTTGCACCCACAGAAACTTACTGTTTGGAGTTCATTTTCGTATCGTATGCATCATCGGGCCGTATTTTTTAAAAATGTTTAGGGGCGCACAGTTATCGTGAATGGCGAACGTTATCGTGCAATATTCACAGACTTTTTCTTTCTAAAAATGAATAAAATTGATGGGGTTGACATTCTCTTACAACAAGATGGTGCAACATGCCATAAAGGCAACGTTAAAATGGATTTATAGCATGAACAATTCGGTGAGAGGACTTAACACCATTGGAACATTTTCTTTGGGAGTATGTTAAGTCTAAGGGTTACGCCAACAAACCAGCAACAATTTATGAGCTTGAGACCAACATTCGAGCCACTATTGCTGCTGTTCCAACGGAAAAGTTGCGCCGAGTCATCGAAAAATTGGAAGGATCGTATAAGAAAGTCCATAAAAAGTCGTGGTGGTCAGCTAAACGATATTTTTGTTTAAATCATAAATTGCATAAATTCATGTATTTTTTGAAACCCTTTTCATGAATATTCACTTGAATTGAGCATTGTTCATCTTTATATGAGTCATTCTTTCTTAAGAAAAGACACCCTTTCCGCAAAATATGGTTTGATGAAAATGTTCAAAAATGGTTCAAATTTTAGAAAATTACGTCGACTTTTAAGAGCATATTAGCACTTTTGAAATCCAAGATGGCGGAAAAAGAAAAAAATTGCTTGAATTCGGTTCTAAAAATTTATTATTTAACTGACCTAGAAGTCTGTTCATCTTATCATATGATTTAGTGACCCAAAAATCATATGATCAGCATGATAAGACTTCTAGATCAGCAAAAAAAGATAATATTTTAGCCGAATCCGGACTATTTTTTCAGCCTTTCGTATTTGTTAGTTTTTATACCCGACACACATAGTGTGGAGGGTATTATCATTTTGTCAGAAAGTTTGTAACGCATTAAAGGAGACGTCGTTAACCCTAGAAAGTATATATATTCTTGATCAGCACGACGAGACGAGTCGATCTAGCCATGTCCGTCTGTCTGTCCGTCCGTCCGTCTGTCCGTCCGTCCGTCTGTCTGTATTTATGCGATTCATTCGCTCAGTTTAAAAGATATTGATCTGAAACTTGGAACTTAAGCTTTTCTTAGTCCTAAGCAGTTCAAGTGTTAAAATCAAAGTGCCACGCCCATTTTAGGCTATAGCCAACATACAAACTTATCGTCTTTTTCTATATTTTTGCATGAAAATAGCTATTACTTATGAATGTAGTCACTCGAAGTTGGAAAAAAATACTTCTAATGTCATCCAATATCAAATCCAAGGTGCCACGCCCATTTTTAGATATAGCCCCCATATAAACTTACCGCCCATTTTCGAATTTTTGTATTAAAATAGGTATTACTTATGAAACTATTCACACAAATTTGGATAAAAACACTTCTAATGACATCCAATATCAAAACCAAGGTGCCACGCCCATTTTTAGCTATAGCACCCAAACAAACTTATTGATTATTTTCGAATATTTGTATGAAAAAGTAATTTTTTTCAAATATATATTTATAAATGTATATAAGCCACTTATGATAACACATAAACTATTCAAAGATTCGTGTGACGGGTATTTCAGCTTCGGTTCCACCGAAGTTAAGGTTTTTTCCTTGTTCTTTATTAAAATACGTTAACTCTTTAGAATCTAATGTTTATTATGCCATCAAGAGGTAAGTAGTGCTCCCGACAGTACCTGAAAATCCAAGCGCTAGTTTTTCTTTATTAATTCCAAAAGCGTAAAACTGCACTGGTTCAGAAAATTGTGGTCCTGTCTAACTGAATTTAGATAGCAAGTAATGTACTCCTAATTCTCCTTTTACACGAATTTTGTTTGTTTTATCACGATTTTCAAGCGCCGAATTTACACAACAAAATTATGTTGATCGTAGATATATCACAAAAAAAAAAAATACCATCAAATGAAACTGTTATCAAGCAAACTGCATTATAAATTTGTGGACGTATTAAATAAGTTGACCCAGGGACTTCATCTCAGTTAAAACAGCCTGAATTTTATGCTAGTACAGATTGAATGACAGGTTTTCTTAAGCGACATGCTCTCCAGAATATAAAAGTTAAGGGAGAAATTGCGTCTGCAAATGAAATGGCTTTAAATGGTTTGAAGAATGGTTCCAAAAATACTTCATCTCAAAATTTAGTCCCCACAATGCCAAACGACTTGAATCTAAAGTTGTTTTGGAGCACCCATATGTCCAATTTTGGTTTTTTTCACCTAATACATCATTAATACAACCGCCAGACCAATGGATCGTTTTGAAACGTTTCTTTATTCCAATATATACTTTACTAGACGTCAAGTGTTAGGCGAAAGAAAAATGACGATTTAACAGTAATTGATGTGTGGAAAATTTAAAAACATTTCCAAAACCGTCCAATCCCCGAATAAATTTTCAGGAACCGCAATATTCCCGCTCTTCGCCCATCCTTAAACCCGACATCTTGATTTTTTAAGTTATGTGGGCAATAGCTCAGTCAATTATGAACCGATTTTTATTTTTAACCAGTTTTGGAAAGAAGAACTTAGATCTTTCGTAACTTTTTCGATCCTATCTGTGCGTATTATCCAAGCAAACATTATTTTTTTCCGTTTTTTCTCATTTTTTTTCAACTTTAAAGATATATTTTTACATCACTTTTTTGAAAGATACCTCATTAAAGTTTCTTCTATACGAAACTTTTTAACTACCTTATCGAAGTAATGCCAGCACTATCTGCAAGTATGTGCTATAAAAAAAAATACGCACCTGTATTCTGTGTTATAAACGCATTTAGTTGTGCGGGCAAAATGAAAAGTAATGCCACTGATAATATGCTGATTAAGCACGAAGTCATCATTATACACAGTGCGACATAGAATTAAGCGTTAAAATTATGAAGTTTTTTTTTTATTTTTTTAAGAAGCACTCCGCGCTCTCCTGTATCTGTTTTTAGCTTTCAATCGAATTGTAGACTAATGCATGAAATGTATGTCATGCAGGCAGGCAGGCAGGCAGGTAGGCTGGTAGGCTGGTAGGCAAGTACAACTTTCGAATGACAAGCGGTGTTATACGAGTATAACTTCTTAGACGACTATTATCGTTGTTGTTGTTTTGTTGTTTTATGTTTCTTGTTTTTGTTGATTTTTTCTAGAACGTTTCTCAAATAGTTTTTTTTTTTTTTGCTTCCACTTCCTACAATGCTGCTGCAAGTTTTGTTGCACTTCTACTTTGGCTGTTGTTGCGGCGTCTTGCGGCGTCTTTTGCGATATTTCAACTTGTACATTTAATGAAGCATGTGAAATTTGCGGCATGTAGCTGTAAAAGAGTAGAAAAAAAATAATGAAATAATAATAATAGTTTTATTTATTAGTTTTGTATCTTTTAGATATAAAAAGTGTGAATGTTATAATACAATAAATTGTAAAGCAAATGCATTGCAACCAAATTGGGGCCAAGTCACAGCATCAAAATCAATAAATATGTTTTTTTTTTTTTTGTTGTTGCATGAAAAACAACTTAAAAGAGAGTCCATTTAAGCAGTAAATCAACAACAAAATTAAAAAAAAAAAAAAAACTGGTATTTAGAATCAGAACAGTTGCATTTAAATCGCGTGCAACTTGCCACAAACTAAAAAAATACGAAAAAAAAAAGTAGTCAATCCATTTGAATCTTTCAGTGTTTTTTTGCCAAATCCACTTTCATTAGAACAAAACGTGATTTGCGGCGCATGAAGTTCAATGTTGCCTCTAATGTGTAGCCACAGCTCTTGTTGCTCTTTGATTCAGTTCTGTTCTGTTCTGTTGTTGCATGCAAATGCTGCCGCTGCTGCTGCACTTTATTGCTTTGTTTACTCGCATTGAGATTTATCTGTTTATCAACTTCTATGTTTACTTTTCGAATGTTGCTGCTGCTGTTTTTTTGCTGCATCGCATAAAGTGTCTAATTAAGCCTGTAAACGTTTCAAAGTTAAACATCGCATTGCAATGCATTTGCTGTTTGCATTCATGCAACATGTGCCACAGCACGATTGTCCAGTCCAGTCTGCTGCTCGTTTTCAAAAGTCAAAGTCATTTTGTTGTTGTTTTTGTTGTTGTTCTTTTGCGTCTGTTGTGAAGGTTTTAATTGTTCGTTCGCTTTTTTAAGTTTGTCTGTCCGTCTGTCTGCATGCATGTATAGTATAACCCAAAGCGACAGGTTTTCAGTTCATGACTAATTAAAATTAACTTCTAGGAAATGTAAGGCGTCTGGTGTGCATTATTAGAGAGTTTAGTTCTTTTCATCGAACTGCATGGTGCGCCTATTAAGAATTTTAATATTAAATATCTATTTATCATTTAAACAGCGTAGCTAATGTTATTTCTAAGACATGCTTCACTGTCTATCAAGCTATACTTTGCCTTTATTTAAACTAATAATTTTACTAGGTGAGTAACTGCAGAAAACGTAACAAAGATATACAATTTCCTTAGTGACTAAGAGATTTTCTAAACGTTTTTGACATAAAATAAATAAATTTTTAAGCCATAATTCATATTTAAGTTATCGTCAAAAATTCGGAATAACACACATTTTTATACCTGTTACACGTAGTGTAAACAGGTATATTCAGTTTGTCGGAAAATTTGTAACGCATTAAAGGAGGCATCGTAGACCCTATAAAGTATATATATTATTGATCACCTCGACGAGACGTATCGTTTTAGCCATGTCCGTCTGTCTGTCCGTCTATCTGTCTGTCCGTCCGTATGTCTGTTTGTTCCTGCGCGATTTATTCGCTCAGTTTTAAAGGTATTAAGTTAAAATTTTTAACTTAAGCTCTTCTAGGTCCTGTGTACTTTGTATGTTAAAATCAATGTGCCACGCCCACTTTTAGGTATAGCTCCTATACAAAAGTACAACATTTTGTCAAGTTCTTATAAAGCGAATGGCTTCAAATATGGTACAAATGCTTCTTAAATCATGCCAAATCTTCAGTTTAAAATTGGTTGAGATCGGACCGCGAATTTATAAATTTTTAAAGAATATTTTTTATTTGTTTACTATTTTAAGACAAAATTTAATTCAAATGCTGCTTACGAAGATCTATCCACGTCAAATGATATGTAACAGGTATATAAGCTTCGGTCCAACTGAAGATAACTTTTTCTTGTTTTATACAAAAATGTACTCTTTTTTTTTGGATGAATAAACTTGGAGCCTACTGATTAGACTCGCAGCACTTGTAAAACTTAATAACAATCGCCTACATAGATTAGAAGTACCATTCAGAATGACCGAGTTTTATCTTTGAGTATGCATTTATATTCTTAAGAAATTTTGTAAACGTATATTTGATTATTGTAGTGGAGTTTGCTCGTGGTCATTCGCAACGTAAAATGAGTTTTTCAAAACAAGAACAATATTTTGAAATAAAGCACATTTATTAAGATGAAAAGTAATTGAAATTAAAAATGAGAACATTCGCTCTCACATCAAGCATATTCGTTCTTAATCGGACAGTTACGAAAGTACAGACAAAACTTAAAAAAAAAAAAAAAAAAAGTGATACTTTGAGAGCAGATTTGTAAAAGCGTAGATTACGTTATTCATTAATTTGCTACCTTTATGCAATTTAAGCTTTTGAAACTTTGAATAAAGCTCGATTGTTCTCAATACAAGCACATTGTGCTTGACTCAAGAAACGAAAGAAAATGTCGTACTTTACTTCGTATGTGTTAGATCAAGTACAGTCGTTCTTATTTTGCTAACAGCGTTTTTTTCTCTGTGTGCGAGATACACTGTATCCAAATTTTATGTACCTTAAATTTTATCCTACCCTAGACCCATTGTTTATTGACTCAGAAGAGTCAAAGTTTTATATATGGTGGCCTTATCCCTTACAATCTCCAAAATAATGCGTTTGGTACGACTGACAGCAGTAGAAATGAATGGACAGCAGACAGATATAGCTAGATCGACTCTCCTTTCAATGTGAAGAATTTAAGTACTTTGTATTTGTCTTGATTCAAGATGCCTCATTTGCACAATCTTTATATACCCTACAGGCACAGAATTATTCTAAATATTCCGTCTGTTAGTATCTGAGTCTTTTAAAATAAACTAAGCTTTTCGGTGAATATATAAAACATATACATTTTTTATATCGTTATTTCGCAATCCTCTCGAAATCATGTTATATTTTAAAAAAGATTCCATTAAGCCCTGCAGCAGTAGTGGCTTGGGTTAATTGACTGGACTTATTTCTTTACCGACTAGTCGACTCGAGTTAGTCAAGGAGTAGTCAAGCGTGTTTCAAATTGGACCCCGTGACCCATGATGCGTCAGCTGTAGAACTAAAAGCTTATGCATTTGTAATTATTTCTTATACAAATTTCTTGTAACTGCAAATTAAAAAAAAAAAAAAACGAATAAAACAAAAGTATAGAAAACAAGGAAAAACATTAACTTCAGTAAGACCGAAGTTCAAATACCCGCCACACTAAATTTTGAATAGTTTATATGATCAGTGGCGGGGATAGTATTATATTAAAAGATGATCGGATAATTATCCGATAATTTGGAGTGGAAAAACTAGAAAATGGGCGGTGGGTTTGTATGGGAGCTATGCCTAAAAGCTTCGTATTGTAGGTCAATATCTTTAAAACTAAGCGAATGAAACTAATGACAGACAGACGGACAGAGAGACGGATATGGCTCGTCTCATCATGCTGATCTTGAATATATATTCTTTATAAGGTCTACGATGTTTTCTTCACACTATATGTGACTGGCATAAGAATACATACGGGCAGACGGACAAAGTAAAAAATATATATATTTCTTTTGCAAGCCTTATTAAAAGTATAATTACTTTATGGGGTCTATGATGTATATGATGTACTCCAACAAACTGATAACATTTGTTTCATACTTTGTGTTTTGGGTATAAAAAGAAAATAATTATCAAAAGATTTCTTTATGTAAAAGACTGAAAAAATTAAGTTCGCGATTGTTACATAAATATCTGAAAAAAATAGAACAAGAACAAGAAACGGTTTAATATTTTTGTGTTATGTGGATTGTAAAAATATATTTTTTTTCGATTTAGGATATAAAACAAAATTTATTTATTTTGTGTGCTTGGAAGACACATTCTACAGTTGCTTCTAATTTATTTGATTATTAGCACTGCCATACTTTTTAAAACATTTTAATTTTGTGGATTGACATACAACGCAAAATTAAGAGAACAGTGCGTAACAGCACAGGTCGACAAATTAAGACCTTTTTTTCGTCGATGAACACGAATCTGTTCTTCAAATTTTTCCATCACGTCGAAGTTTTGGGAAAATTAGATTTAAAAGCTCAAAAAACACTGTACTTGACTGTTTTTGATCAGATGAACCTGAGATGATAGAAATCCCAAAATAGACTTAAATTGGAGCTTGGACCTTCCGTTATAAAAGCTAATCTAGCAGAATTTTTTATGACCACATTCGCAGTATGTTTTGATTGAAACAAATTCTTGTCTATGTCAATTCTCAAACCCGTTTACTCGAAAAAAATCAGAAGTGAACGATTATATTTTTAAGATCTCGCCTACAAAAAACCAAAAATAAACTCACTATTTTATTACCCCAAAAAAGAGTAATAAAATTAAAATTTACTTATTCTATCACCTCGGGTTCATTTGCTATATATAATTTAAAACAGTCAAGCAGTGTGTTTTGAGTTTTTAAACCCATTTATCTCAAAATTTCGATGTGATGGAAATTTTTTTATATCAGAAGAAAAATATATAAGATAGGCCTAGACCGATTCTAGAATCATTTTCGATCTGTGTTATTGTTTTTAGTCTATTTAGAGCATAAATCAACACAGTCCACATTTATTTATGATATGGCAATGCTGCATAAAAATGTTTTTTTCACATTGTTCTGTTGTGCCATTACAAAAAAATCTAAAATTTATCCGTTTTTTAGGAGTGTTTTAGTAAATGTAATTTAAGAATTCTAATAAAATTGCTTTTGATCAATTGAATATTTTTAGTTAATTTTTTTATTCAGCGACAGCAACAATTTTTGCTCGGTTCTTGTAGAAAATATTAGTGTCCCCTTCTCAATTTTTATACCTGTTACACTAGTGTAAACAGGTATTTATTCAGTTTTTCGGAAAGTTTGTAACGCATTAAAGGAGGCATCGTAGACCCTATAAAGTATATATATTCTTGATCACCTCGACCGAGACGAATCGATTTAGCCATGTCCGTCTGTGTGTCCGTCTGTGTGTCCGTCCGTCCGTCTGTCCGTCTAACCGTCTGTCTGTGTGTTGCTGCGCGATTTATTCGCTCAGTTTTATAGATATTGGGCTGAAATTTTAAACATAAGCTTTTCTAGGTCCTGTGTAGTTTCTATGTTAAAATCAATGTGCCACGCTCACTTTTAGGTATAGCTCCCATACAAAAAGTACAACATTTTTTCAAGTTCTTATATGAAAAAATGTATTTATAAAGCGAATGGCTTCAAATATGGTTAAAATGTTTCTTATACCCATGGCAAATCTTCAGTTTAAAATTGGTCCAAATCGGACCGCGAAATCCTAAATTTTTAAGAGTATATTTAATTTGTTTAGTATTTTGAAATAAAATTTAATACAATACAAATGCTGCACACGAAGGTCTATCAACCCTCAAATGATGTGTAACAGGTATATAAGCTTCGGTCCAACCGAAGTTAACTTTTTTTCTTGTTATAATTTGAATTATATTTTTAATTGAAAATATTTTAAAATATTTTGTAAAATAACAACACCTTTTTAATCATCACATTTGTCAAAAAAATTGATTATTACGTTTTTTTTGAAGTTTATTTATATTTTATCACTTTTTTTGAAAACGTTAAATAATAAATTTTTATTTCTTTTCACTTTACTTCCAAACAAAAAATCAAAAAAATTTTTTCAATTTCACACAAAAATATCACGAAAAGATTCTTTTTCATTTGCATTAATTTCTTTCATTTTTTCCAAAAGAATTTGCATTATTTCTTTTGTTTTACTGCTGCAACTCATTTGCATAGCTTCACTGCACACAAAAAATATATATTTTTTTTTTTTTTTCTTTTATTTTTTTGTAAGAAAGAATCTTTACTTTTAATGCATAGATTTGCTAAACACGCTTTGAAACGCTTTTGTACGTCTTCAGATAATATAGAACTTAACGCGCCCGGTTCTCAACAGCAACTGAGCATGCGCAGCCTATGGCCAGTGTATTTTGTTCAAAGTGGAAATGTGGTGAAAGAGCGAAATGAAGTTACGAGTGAAAAGAGTTAAAGAAAGTTAAGAGCGTTATAGGTTCTCTTAAGAAACAAAAAAAGAACTTTATTAATGATTTAATTTTAGCGCGCTTTCTTCGTATTTGGCGTACTTAAAAATAATTATACAATTAATTTTTGTGTACTCAAAACTCAAAAAAAAAAAAAATTAATGCTGTGAATATTTTTTCTTTATTTTCATTAGGGATAATTATATATTGTTTGAATTTAAAAATACTATCTCACAATTTGTGCTAGTTCAACTTCAGCAAAATTTAGTTTAGAACGCAAAGAAAGTTTTTCGTTTCACAAAATAATAGAAATACCTACAAACAGCAAAAGAAAAAGTGACAGTTCTATTTGAAGAAAAACAAGCGTCAAATTCAACACTTGACGCGTACAAGAATGTTGTTGTACAAGCTTAACCAACTACTTAAATATGGACATGAGATACTTTTGCAAAGAACAACTTCTTCAAGCTGTCTGAATTAGAATTGTTTTGGTTGGCAGTTCAGTTAGTTCACAGGCAAAGTATACGCAAATAAATTAAAGCAATTATTTAAAAAAAAAAAAACAACTAACAATGAGCTTTAGAAGACAGTGGGAGAAATGTTTTTTTTTTTTAGGAATAAATGAATGAAAAAGAATGAAGATATTTAATCTGAATAGATTTTTGCAATTAAGTAAGACCTTTTTAGATTGGTATAAACAAAACGCAACAAATTAAATACAACGGAAAAGAATTAATTTAACAAGATAAGATAAGAACAAAGGAAAAACGTTAACTTCGGAGGAACCGAAGCTTATATACCCGTCACACGTATTTTTAAATTGTTAATGTGTTATCATCAGTGGCTTTCTTAGAACTTCGAGATGGTATAGGACGGGGTCAACGATCTGATACAACTCACGTTGTGTAGGGCCTATGCCAAAAGATGGGCGTGGCACATTGGATTTGATATTGGATGATATTAAAATTCGAAAATGGGCGGTAAGTTTGTATGGGGACTTTAGCTAAAAATGGGCGTGGCACCTTGCTTTTGATATTGGATGATATTAGATGTTTTTTTAGATACTTCGGAGTGAATAAATTCACAAATAGTAACCATATTCATGCATAAATTAGAAAATGGGCGGTAAGTTTGTATGAGGGATATATCTAAAAATGGGCGTGGCACATTTGGTTTGACATTGGGTGCCATAAGAAGTGTTTTTAGCCAATTTGTAGTAAATACATTCACAAATAAAAACCATTTTCATACAAAATTTCGAAAATTGGCGGTAATTTTGTATGGGGGATATACTTAAAAATGGGCGTGGCACCTTGGTTTTGACACTGTATGACATAAGAAGTGATTTCACTCAATTTGTAGTGAATACATTAAAAAAATGCCTATTTTCATACAAAAATTCGAAAATGGGCGGTAAGTTTCTATGGGGGCTATACCTTAAAATGGGCGTGGCATCTTGGTTTTGACACTGGATGACAAAAGAAATGTTTTTACCCAATTGGGAGCGAATACATTCATAAATAATTAGTATTTTTATACAAAAAATCGGAAAAAAACGGTAAGTTTGTATGGGGGCTATACATAAAAATGGGCGTGGCACTCTCATTCTCGAACTTAAAATAGTCGTTGCCGAGAAAGCTTAAGTTCCAAATTTCAGCTTAATATCTTTATATCTTCAACGAAAAAGATGCTTAGAAATATACAGACGGACAAACAGACTTACATGGCTAGATCGATTCGTCTCGTCGAGCTGATCAAGAATATATATACTTTATGGGCGTTACAAACTTTCAGACAAACTGAATATACCCTTCACACTATGTGTGGCGGGTATAAAAAATTGAGAATTGGAATAAGCGCAGCTATGAGATACTCAGCCAAACAAAATGGACAAAGCTACTCGAGTCTAATTTTGAGGTCTTATTTCTATAAATGAAAATTTTAGCTTCTAACAGCTTAAGTTGATCATATTACTTTAATTTATACAAAATTAATATACACTTCTATGCCAAAGATACAGCGTTATTAAATTTGTATCTATAAGATACAATATCTTCATAGAATTTTTTTAAATATTTCAAAAACAAACTACTTCATAGAATGCTCTAAATAAATCATATTTGTGAAAGGTTTACTTTAGCTGTCAGCGAATTTTTTTTTCACAAAATTAATTCTAGTCTACTTTACAAAAAAAAAAAAAATCTGTAACAACAACTTTCACCTTTCTGTATATAATTTGGCACCAGGCTGTCAACTACTTAAATCTAATTTCACAAAAGGTAAACCATAAATTATGTAAATCCATGCTTAAACATACAAATTCATATCTAGTAAAATATGAGAAAACTATGTTAAATTTAATAAACTTGTTCTAACGCTTAATGTGCTTTTCACTTTTTATTGTCATAAATTTCTATTATCTTTTAAAAGTTATTAACAATAATTCAAGCATAACAAAACTATTAACAACAAAGTTAATTATGCTGTCATTTTGTTTAATTTTTCTATAACAAATTGTATAAAGAAATTTTGCATTTGTTAATAAAATTGATTATCGATAGAAATTCTTGCTAACAAGCGCGTAATTTAAATGAGAATCTTTTGAAAAATGTATGGGAAACTTATGTAGAACAGTTTTTTTTTTTATTTTTATTGCTTATAATGTATTCGTATGCGGTATGCAAAATCGAAAGTTGCTTTGGTCAGTGGTGTAGTGTGGATACTGATGGGGATTTTGTTTTTAGAGATTTTAATAATAAATATATTTCAATGCAAATTGTCACATAGAATGTTGTGATATTTTCATTAATAATTATAATTATTATATAATAATTATAATATCGGTGGAACCGAAGCATAAATACCCGCCACACGAATCTTTGTATAGTTTATGTGCGATCATCAGTCGCTTATACTCAAATACATATATTTAAAAATATATAGGCGAAAATAATTAATTTTTCATACAAAAGTTCAAAAAAATCGGAAAGTTTGTATTGGGGCTATACATAAAAATGGGCGTGGCATCTTGTTTTTGGAATTGGATGATGTAAGAAGTGTTTTTACCCAATTTAAAGTAAATAAATTCCTAGAATAATACCAATTTTTATTCAAAAATTGAAAATGGGCGGTAAATTTGTGCGGGGCTACACTTAAAAATGGGCGTGGTACCTTGTCTTTGATATTGGATGTCATTAGAAGTGTTTTTATTCAATTTTGGGTGAATACATTCATAATACCTATTTTCATGAAAAAATTCCAAAATGGGCGGTAAGTTTTGTATGGGGGCTATACCTAAGAATGGGCGTGGCATTTTGGTTTTGACTTTGGATGACATAAGAAGAGTTTTACCAATTTGGATTAATTACATGCATAAATAATACCTATTTTAGTACAAAAATTCGAAAATTTTCGGAAAGTTTGTTTGGGGGCTACACCTAAAAATGGGCGTGGCAATTTGGTTTTAGCATACAAAGTAGTCGTTGCCGAGAAAAGCTTAAGTTCCAAATTTCGGCGTAATATCTATATATCTTCATCAAAAAAAATGCGTAGAAATAAACAGACAGACAGACAGACGGACATGGCTAAATCGATTCGTCTCATCGAGCTAATCAAGAATATATATACTTTATGGGTGCACGACGTCTCCTTCAATGCGTTACAAACTTTCAGACAAACTGAATATACCATTCTCACTATGTGTGGCGGGTATAACAAGAGAGAACGTTGAAGTCGAGTATGCGGGACTACAAGATACCTATACTTTATGCATCTGAAGTTATGTCCTATCTCAGCTTTAATACCATATTGTATTGGATTTCCAATACAAAAATTGAAAAATGGAGTAAATTTGTGGGCAATACCTAAAATATGTTTTGGTCCTACTCATATTGGAATATTTTATTGAGACTATCATAGGCATGACATACTAAATTAAGACTCCTCCTCAATAAAATCAAAGACGTTTTTGTGCAAAAACGCAAAAATTATTGTGTAGATTTGAAAGGGGGTATCCCATTAAATAGGGCTAGAGAAAAACCGTTTGTAAGTACACACACATGACGGCTTAGGAGAGTATAAGTTTTAAAATTTGTAGCTCTATCTCCATAGGCTCCGAGATAATCGTGTTCATACGGCGGACGGATGTATGGCCAGACGGACAGACAGACATAGTTAGTTTGACTCCCCATTCAATGCTCATCAAGAATATATATATACTTTATAGAGCATATCAAGCCTCCTTCTGTATTTTATATACAATCTCACAAATTTGATATACCCTTTTTAACCTTTAGGAAGTCTTATAGAAGAGGTTGTAGGCTTAGTCGATTAAAACAAAGTTGCAAATTGGAATTTGACGGATACC
This sequence comes from Leucophenga varia, assembly GCA_018903435.1. NCBI lineage: Eukaryota > Metazoa > Arthropoda > Insecta > Diptera > Drosophilidae > Leucophenga > Leucophenga varia. Next base: position 45,967 of record JAEIFJ010000689.1, read on the forward strand.
CCCAAAATCTAAATTTATGGTAAAAAAAAAAAATATATTTTCTCTTTTTTCACTTTTATGGATATAATTTAGATAATTACGAACCGATTTTAGCTTAATTCTATCAGTTTTATTGAACTTGTTGGCATCAGAAAGGGGTTCTTTCTAACAAACCTTTTTCCATGTATTTTGGGTTCCGAAATGGTCACCAACATTTTTCTTAGGAACCATTTAGGAGATATCATTAAAAATCATTTTTTGAGGACTCTTTCTGTTGTTACTAAAAATCTTAAGAATGGATAAATTTAAAAGCTTAACTTTTAATGGGTTGGAAGATATTTTCTTCCTCTAAACGACGATATGATATTTGTTAAATCGAATGATTTTCCAAATCGGAGAAGATTTATGAGAGATATAGAGTTGTAAGTAAAAGTAGACAAATTTTTAAATGATTAATGAAAATAAAATATTTTTTTTTTCAATTATTGAGTTTTTTGTTAGATTATAGTAAATCTGATTTGCGTAAAGATTCCATGCTATCAAAAAAAAAAGAGTTTTTTCAACGGAAAAAAATTTTGGTTTTTATAAGTTTTATCCCCTATATAAATCATTTAATAGATTTGTCTGATTTTATCTACTCAAATTTATGGACAATCTTCGGTTTCATAATTTTTTAGTGAAATCGTTTTAATAGGTAACCATTTTTGGAATCTACGCCCCAAAATACAAGGAAATAAATTGGTGAGAAAGAACCTCATGATATGAGAAAAAGCTCGATAATCATAAATTTGCATTATTGTTTTGAGAAAATCTGGCTTAATAAATCAAATAAAATGCTTTAGTTTAATTTTTTGTATTTTTAAATCAACTCTGGCACTCTTTAAAAACGACATACCACTGCCCAACAACTACACTTCAGCCAAATGAAGCATATAAGCCAAATTTGTATGTCTTAAAAAGGTAATTTGTATTTCAAATCATGCATCAACAACAAAAACAACAGCAACAATAAATACCAAACGAAAATGAGATTTTTGTGTCAGTCAGTCACTTAGCGAAAAAAAAAAAAAAACTAAAAGAAGAATTTTAAATCATGTTAAGAGCAAACGTGTTGCTATTTTTTTTTAAGCAAATGAATTAATGAAATGAAAAATGCTAAAACGTTTAATAATTTACAAAACAAAAAATATGCGCTAAACAAATATAAATGCACAACTATAAAAATGCACTTAACGCCTACTAAAACTATAAAAAATCATTGCAACTGCTTAAAACGCTGCTGCTGTTCTTGCTGCTTGGTACTTGTAGATACTTCCTGTCCCTGTCGCCTGTCTTTTTTATAAGCTTTGTGTGGGGGGCATTTATGAAATGCCAAACTGCAAAGTCTAAGAATGGCGGCAGCTGCGGAGTGAGGAGGGATTTACAACAAAATAAATAAAAGTTCCTTAGTTTACAAGTTTTACCTTCCTGTGCAATTTTCATGCCAGACATGATTGAAGTGTCTTAAAAAAAAAAAAAAAAAAGCCTATGTTTGCGCAGCTGTAGACTAGAGAGTTGGGTTGTAACTTATAAATATAAAAAAAAATATATATAGGAAGGTGTATACACATATAACTAGTTCAAGTGCAAAAACCTAACCTAGGCTGCTGACAAAACGTTTATGAGAAAAGCAAGCAGACAGACAGACAACTTGTTAGATAGATAGTCTCTCTGACTGAAAGTGACAGACAGACTGACAGACGGACAAAGGATTGCATTGAGTTGAAATTTTGTATCTATGTAGACAAATGTCTGTCATTTAGCAGTCAAACATGCGGCAAACACTTTTTTGTACAAGGCAACTGCACCGCATAAACCCTTCCATGCAGTTTGTGCTGCAAAACGTTGCAACATTTTTGCTTTACTTGTTTTACTTTACTTGCTTGCGGCATTGATTTGATCAGCGTGCTTTGATAAACTCACAGCGCAAGTTTATTATAAATGACCAGCGGCATATTTTGCCATAAATGGGCGTCGATTTTTCACTTATTAATTTTCTTTTTATGCATTTTGAAGTAGCTTTTGGGTTACTTGTGGAGCGGAAGTAAGTACTGAAACATCGTGGCAGCTTACATTTAGGGCAACTTACAAAACAGAAAAAACAAAAGACTTCAGATACAAACTGCTTTTGAGCTGCTCCTTCTGCTTCTTCTTCTTCTTCTCATTGTCGCTTAATCTTTGTCACGTTGCCTATTAAATTTAATTGAATTTCATAATTTTTCGCGCATAAGCATCTGACTATCTGTCTGTCTGTCTGTCTGTCTGTTCTGTCTGTCTGTATGTATCCCATAAAAAGTATCTTTCAATCGTTCCAAGTGCTTATAAAGTGTTTGTGATATAATAATGCGATAAGCTGCGAGCATCAGTACGCCAAGTTATGTCGAGACAAAAAAAAAAAGTTACATAGGCAGCAAGTTGTAGCATGAAAATCAAACTAAGTATCTGTTTTGTATAGATTTTGTATTAGTTACTTTTCGAGACGAGCCCTACAGCATAATTGCTTCTAGTATATCGATTGCTATGTGGTATGCGGTGGCATTAAAAAGCAACTTGAACAATTAGCACAGACAGCCCTTCAGCATTGATTAAAGAATTGTTTAATGAAAAAAAAAAGAAGTAAAATGTAAAAAAAGAAACAAAAAAGAATCGACTCAATTACCGCAGATAATTATAGTACAATTGAGTGTTGAGTACTTTAAATTCAATGTATTTTCTCACAATAACTTCTTGTAACAAAAATCTTCAAATTGATGTGAAATGTTTGATTGATACAATTTTTCTCGGCGTCAATTACTTAGGTCAATTATGATTAATTTTGCATTAGCGAAAGGAGTAGATCTATCGTTACTATATGTCGTCTACCCATCCTGCCCACAGTGATACTACATATAAATTATGAACCAAGAACAGACTTTCCTCTCGTCATACTAAAATGTTTTACGTCGGCATATAATTTTTATACCCGTTACAGATAGTGTAATCGGGTATATTCACATTGTCGGAAAGTTTATAACGCATTGAAGGAGTCGTCGTAGACCCCATAAGTGTACATACATTCTTGATCAGCTTAATGAGACTAGTCGATCTAGCCATGTCCGTCTGTCTGTTATTTATTTCAACGCGATTTACTCGGAGACTATTGGAGATATTTAGTTTAAATTTGAAACTCATGCTTTAAGCGGTAACGACCAGTTCAAATTTGAAAATGATAACGACACCCCATTTTCAAATTTTATTGACGAGTTGTAACGACTTGAATTTTGTTCGAACTTTTAAATATGGAGCGAAATTCCAATTCTCGGAAATTTTAAACTCTGGTGTCCGAAATGGCAAAGGTTTTCACTTAGGGAATGGTTCCAGCCAATTTTAAAACAAAGCGGAATAATGTGGCAACAGAGCGAAATTCTCTTGGGCGTAGGTGCGATAAAACACTGCATAGGTGCGATAAAAAGTGCAATGGCGCGATAAAAAATTGCATTGGTGCAACAAATAAAAATGAATAGTTCCGTCATCACTGGAACTGTCCAAAATGAAAAACATGTTTTCAAAATTAAACTTATATTTTTACAATTTTAACGTAAATGTCAGAGATGACACTTAAATCTATCTATCTATAAATCTATCAACGCTAAAACTCGAGAATGACTCGACCGATTTGAACTTTTGTTTTTTTTTTGGTTTTGTTGCTCTCATCATAGAAGTGGTCAGAAAGGAAAAAAATTTTCACTTTTTTGACCCGGGGCCTAATGGGGGCCTTGAAACCGGAAAATCCATGTCTTTGGAGTGAATAGACAGTAGAGTAGGGACTTGAAACAGGGCTCATTTGAAAGATGGTTAAAAAACATTTTTAGCGATCAAGGTGTTCAAGGGATTTCCGGAATTTGGACCTGGGACTCATATGTGGACCCATTATAGATTTTTTGAAAAATTTTTTTTTTTTTTATTACAGGTGAGCACTTAGACGGGATTTTAGAAAATTTTGACCCGGGGCCTAATGAGAGCCTTGAAAAAAGTCATACATTTGGATTAAATAGACGTAGAGGCTTGAAACTGGTCGCATTTGAATGATGGTTAGTCGTGTTTAGGGAATTTCCAATATTTGAACTCACATTTTTGAACAATTTATATTTAGCCACCAAAGAGGAGCAAAAAAAAAAAACGCGAGCAAAGCCGCGGGTAATAAAAATATCTTGTCACAGCGTTTGTAACGATACTCCACGAAAACGGGTTGACTGATTCTTATGAAATTTTGTGTGTATATTCAGTTGGTCTAAGAATCGGACATAAACTAATTTTCATACAACTAGTTGGAGTGGCGGGCGTTGTCCACATTGAATTAAACATTAATTCATCTAATATTTCCAATATCATTAATTCATCTAATATTTCCTGAAACAACTCCACGTATTACCATTAAATTTTGTAGATGTCTATTTTTTGGTTCAACTTACTCAAAAAAGGAAGTATGTAGTTTGAGAAAATGGACGGTGGGCGTGGCTCCCATAGAAGTATTTGAGCGAAATTTAATTCGGTATACATGTTAAGGCCCCATAAAAGCGATCCAAAAAACTTATTTTATTTTTGCAAATAATTGAACAAGAGAAATGAAACTCGGTATAAATGTTATTACACCGAGAAAAGTATAATCCATTGGAAAAACGAGCGGTGGGTGAACCAAAAAAAAATTGTCTTATTTTTGCAAATAATTGAGCTTGACAAATGAAATAGGGTATTACTACATGACCCGAGCAAGGCCGGGTTTTTCAGCTAGTTTATCGATAAATAGTCGACGTCGTCACGTTGCTGTTAGCTTAATACCGATTAAGCATTGAGACGACGTCGACTTAAAGTGAAGACGACGACTACATCGACGACGATGTCGACGACGCCTTTCATAATATGGCTGATTATTTAGAAATGTATTGAGTCCAAATTGAAGAAAAACTATTCTAATATCATCCAATATTAAAACCAAGGTGTCACGCCCACTTTTTTCCATACCGATTGCATTTAACTTTTTTGTGGAATATCTGTTTTTTTTGCGTTAAATTTGAGAGTTGAGAGTTGTATCAGACTATTGAGCCCCTCCCATCCCATCCCGAAGTTCTATTTAAGCCACTGATGATAGCACATAAACTATTTAAAAATACTTGTGACGAGTATTTAAGCTTTGATTTCACCAAAGTTAACGATTTTCCTTATATTTTTTACTCCACTTTTAGTCAGAGGGCCAAGTACAAATCTAGGCTCTGCAACAAAACGCAAAAAGAAAAAGCTTTAACTTCGATTAAACTGAAGCTTCGATACTCCTAACACAATATTTAGACTAACTTTTCTTGAAGAAGTCTTAAAATTGGCCCTTTCGAACTCAACTGCCTAGTACGGAGAAAAGCTTAAGTTTCGAATTTCAATATTAATATTTAATGCTGTACAAATAAAACAAGTAAGGAAAGACAGACGGACATAGCAAGATTGTACTATGTTTAAAGGGTATATAAATTCTAAAAAGTGCTTTTTTTCTCCATATTTTATCATTTCAAGAACACTGTGCTTTTCTCAAGTATTATGTCTATAAGATACTCTGTCTATCCAACAGTTTCCAGAAAAATTTTTTAATATTGTATTAATATTTCCAGCGACCTATTAATGTTTGAAATCTTAATTTCTGCATAAAAAGCGGACAGACGAACAATATTATTTTTCTGTTTAAAAATAAAATAGTTCCACTCATGTTAGAATGATTACTTAACTTTTAACGGTAGTTCTCAAGCCAAAAGAGGCAAAGAGAACAAAAATCAATTTGCTTTATATAAAAATAAAAAATTAACAAGATAAACTTTTGCATGTTGCTTGATCTTTGATATTTCAGAACTTGAGCACTACTCGCAGTTCTCAGAGTTCTCGCAGCAATTGCACGTTGATTCCTTTCCGTCTAAGATACAAACCCGATGCTCATTTTTATTATTCGAGTCACCTGATCCAAGCTCTAGAGGCAGTGAAATTGTTTTCAAATTAATGTTGTCAAATTTCCAAGTATTTCCATGGTAAGCGTTTTGTATGATTTTAATTAATTGGCAAATATCATTGCGCATCTTGCGATTTGTGCTCTGCAATTTTTGCGTCTCTGATTTTGCTTCAGTGTAGCATTTTTTTGCTGAAACAAGAACATCAGTTTCCAGTTGTTGACTATGCTCAATCATGAATGTATTAATATGAATTAGAAAATCAGTCCATTCCTGATAGATGACCAAGCGCAGCTATAAAGAAGTTTTATGTGTTAGGATGAAGTCAGTAAAAATAATCTAGGAATTATATTTACAGGTAAATTTCGGCTGTTTTTGCGGTCGATTGCCTCCAGACGCTTCAGAAATATATTGTTTATATCCAAATTCATTAGAGCGTCTAGGTCACTCGAACGACAAGAATGTTCTTGACGTTGCTGTTTCAGTAGTTGACGATAATGTGAAGTTGCTAATATATCAATCGGATGTGAAATACGCTCAATATTCTCGGTATTTTCACTTTTCTTCGGCAATGCAGCAGCAGCAATCGTCGTTAGGGAAGAAGTCGTGGTCTTGGCTATATTTAAAATGCTACTTGTGAAGCGATGTAGAAATCCCTCCTTCTTGCATGGTATTTTATCCAATGCGGCAAGTGCGTGTATCATTCTTTTATATTTTGTATGCTTTTTATTCACTGTTTCATTTGCACAGCAACAAGCAGGCGTTTGCTGCTTTGGAGCTTTGGATGCCGATTGCAGTTGAGTGGAGGAAGCTGCACGCACAAAACCTGAGAAATATTTTGTGACTGCTGGTTCTGCAGGCTCCTCACAGCAACAGGATAATGCCATACTTGATTTTGTTAAACGAAATTGTTTTCGTTGTGGGTTTGGTCTGTTGTTACTCATTTTGTTGCTATTTTGATTTTTATTTTTTGAAATTGAACGCTTTGCGTTTTATTTTAAAAAAAAATATATATGACTTTTTCAAATATCTTCCTTACTCTTGTTTGCTTCGAAGTGAATAAAAATTTATTTTTTAAAAACATGTAAGGCATTGCCTGCTTTTGTTAATGTTAAAAAATTTATATGGTGCAAATGCTCCAAATTAAAACACTTTAAAAGCAAAAATAAATATAAATACAATTTAAAAAAAAGAAAACAAAATTATATATTTCAGTGCTGCAGTAAGCCTGGTGCTTACTTTACATATATGCACGAAACACTTACGAATTGTAGCACAAAACAAAAAAAAAATGGTTCATATCAGTGATGCCATTGTCGCTTTTTTCCTCTTTGGCACTCATGCATAGTAAACTGTACAGAAATTTTAAACAGTACAACATGTGTATGTGAGAAAGAGAAAAAAAAAAGAAAGTGGCATCACTGGCTCACACTCACCAATAGGCTATTTTTAACATATAATTCACAACAAGTTTATGCACTAAATATAACTTTGTTGTTTATTGTTTAAAAAATTGAGATAATTAGAAAAACTTCAACGTTTAATGTATAAAGTGTTTGAATTGATTCATCCAAGGGGAAGTTTGTCCTATGTGGCCACTTCCCTAGTTGTAAGCACTCTCACATTTCTTTGGATATCATTCTGTAAACTTGTATTTTTGATAGTACACTGCAGTGTTGGTAAAAAATCACTTTTGGGTGATTTTTTCACAGTGATTTAAAAACCGCAATGTACCACTGCGACTGAAAGTAGTGATTGCGATTTTCTTATTCCTCAGTGAACATGTTCAGATAGCGGTGATTTTGTATATCACTCTTCGCGAACAGTGAACCCGTTCAGTAATCGCTGATTGTTTTGCATTTCAAGACGCCATCGCTAATCACACTGCGACTCAATAGTCACTCTTTTCGTCAACACTAGTATACTGCTAAACGAATACTTGCACTTCCGAGAAAATAGGGAATATAGCTACAATGTTATGTTAAGCGCTCTTGCTCTCTCAACGTGTTGCGTACCAACGTCAGTCGTATTTCATTGTTATGAAAAGAAACAAAAAAATAAAAAATAAAACAGTTTTCCATCTCATTTACACATGGAAAACGAAGTTAAAATTTAAAGGAATCTATCTCTTTCACACTGAGCTCAAATTGTATCATCGTTTCGTTGGACACTACCTGGTATACAGAACGATAGGGCTTGGCTAATTCTATATATACTCCATTGTACACAATAACCAAGTAAACCTATGAATATGTACCGGAATGTAGACTCTTAAAAGAACATTTATTATTGACAAACGTTATAGTTTATTGGTTTAATTAAGTTTTTAAGTTTTAAAGAATATTTAAAAAACTTATTAAAACTTCCATTTAGTTTCTGTCAAATACATTTTACGCATTCAAACATTTACATTCATAGATTTGTGTAATATTTTACTCCGATTCGTTGCTTTCAATTTTTAGTTTTAAAACTGTAATGGTGAATGTACGGCTTTGGTTTTCTTAAATTCCTTTAGAATGGGATAAATTTGTCTGAAACCTTGGTTAATTTCCTCCTTTGATTTGGCACCCGTCATCACAACTTTACCGTTGTAAAATATAAAAATACTATACGCGGCGAAACCATACGATAGACAAGACCACCAAATAAAGATGGCTCGTAGGAACTGAATTGGCTATAATTGAGTAATAATCCTTCAATGCGTATATTGAATTTAACATCACATGTCGCAGCATAGTTCAATAATTTAAAGCCAACCAGTTTAACCTTTAAAGAGGAACGAAGAGAATGACAAATTGAATATATTAAAAAAGAATTATAATATTAATGATATTACCGGAAAGCCTAGTTTTTGTATAATGCGCGCAAATCTACGTATAGCCAAACGTGATTCTTCCTCGCTCTTTGCGCCTGTACAGAATAATTTGCCAGACTTATAAGCCATGCAAGTGGTACGTGGCTGACGCAGACGCATTATAGCCGCATTAAAACGTGTTGGATTGTATTCGACATTTGGTGCTTCAATAGAAATTCGCATTAGATCAAGCTTACAACAGAGATCAATCTGGGAGACAACGTTGCTGTTTAGAAATAAAAATGAAATATTTATTAGAAAGACTGTTTTAAAAAAAAAAGTACTCACTTCAGTTTTGGTAATATTTCCGGATCTATAGAGTCCAGATCATCATTCGAATCGGCATTATTTATAGCATCTGTGTTGTTAGCGGTTTGCGATTTTGAAACATCTTCGATATTTGGTGTCAATATTCCTAACTCTAAAGCGCCGGAATACAGTCCAAATGGATCAGCTAGTTTTCCGTTACGGCCAGCAGTTTTAGCAGCTTCTTTGCTTGAGTCTTCTGGTTGCTATGCGAAACGGATGCAATTGAATTTAAAAATTGTCTTCGCTACCGCTGCAAAATTTTAATAGTTTATTATATTTTTTTTTTTTTTGGAATTATTAATTATTTTAAATACTTACTAGAGTTGATCTCGTATAAACTGATAGTCAAAGCGATTTCCGTTACACAGTTTTGGTTTATGGATTAATTGTGATACGATTTCTACTTTGCCAGCGGCATTTGCTTCGCTTGCTGCGATTCTTGGATATGTGTTGGCAATATTTCTGACTTTGAATATAGTCCAAATGGATCAGATAATTTTCCATTACTGCTGGCCGTTTGCAGCGACTTCTTCTTAGGTTGTGGCTTCATGTTGCTTTGTGCAACTGTTGCTGCCGATGCTATTGAATTGAAAAAGCTTTCTTCGCCGCCGCTGCAAAAGTCTTCATAGTCTTTTGTCTCTTTTGACATTTTTGGTTCCTTGAATAGTTGTGATATGCCAGCTTGTGGTAGTTCTTTACTAGATTGCGTGGCTGGTTCAATGGCCGAAGCTGGTTTAGCTTAAAAAAAAAAGCTTTTATTTTTTTTGATTAACGTTGATCTTATTTATTACTTTACTTTTATACGCGTTTTTTAATAATTTTTTATGACTTTTACTTACCAAATAAAATTATTTTCACAAGAAAAGTCTTTTTGCACAAATTGTCGAACGACAAATATAAAAAGTGCACAGGAAAAAAAATCGTTGCTGTCTACTTTGCTCTTCTTTTTGACAGTTGCGTTCAGTGGTTCCCAATTGTCAAAAAAAAAAAAAAACGCACATAACGTGCCAGCGTCAGTTACTTTCTCAACGGTCTGATGGTGTAATCATTTAAAAAAAAATCAAGTCGTTTCTGTGTGGTTACTTTTAGGTTAGTTTATAAGCTTAAATCTACAAATTCATCTTCGAAAAACGAAGATGAAATTAAATGTTCAAGTTTTAAATTTAAAAATATATACAAATATATTTTGCGTCTAGTGCTCGGCGATACCAATTTGGAATTCCAATCTTGCGGATGTTTTTTAGGATCTGGTCCTCTCAACAAAACGGCGGACGTCCTCTCTGCCGCGCCTCTCCGATTTAGCTCACATCTTACGCATAAACTTTTCTTGCTGGTCCAGGACAGCTTTTGTATTTAATGTTTCTGATTATGTCAATGTCCTTATACAGCTCGTACAGCTCAGCGTTCGAGTAAATACGAATGTCATTTTCCATTCTGACTTGTCAAAAGATTCTCCGAAGTATCTTTCTCTTACAACGCTACTCGTACAAGGCGATTTTTACGAAATTTTTTCAAATATTTACTATTTTAATTTGAAAAAAGGGTGTAAAAAATTGCGAAAAAGTAGTTTTATCCATTGAATTAAATAAAAAAAATTAAAAACTTTAACTTCGGTGGAACCGAAGCTTAGATACCCGTCACTCGTATTTTTAAACAGTTTAAGTGTTATCATCAGTGGCTTAAATATGTAGCACTTCGAGATGGAATGGAACGGGGGTCAATGGTCCGATATAACTCACGTTAAGACACAATATTGGTATTAAATTTTTAAGCTAAAAATGCAGGTAATCAAAAAAATTCGAAAATAATCGTTTGACTGCCTAGAAATGGGCGTGGCATTGAAATTGGATAATAATTAAAGTATTTCTACCCAATTTATAGCCAATACATTACTAAATAATAACCATTTTCATACAAAAATTCGATAATCGACTGTAAGTTTGTATGGGGCCTTTACCTAAATATGGCGTTTCTTCGTTGATATTGGATGATATAAAAATGTTTTTTCTCAATTTGAAGTCAATACATTTCAAAACAATAACCATAATGTAAAAACATGTCATACTTTTTAATACTTTTTATACCCTGTAACCAAAGGGTAAAAGTGTATATTAAGTTTGTGCGAATGTATGTAACAGACAGAAGGAGCCAAGATAGACCATGTAAAATATATATATTCTTGATCAGCATTGGAAGGGGAGTCGAACTAGCTATGTCTGTCTGTCCGTCCGTCCCTCCGTCCGTCTGTCCTGCTGTCTGCCGTACGAGAGAGATTATCTCGGAGACTTTATGAGATACGGCCACCATATTTGAAACTTAGGCTCCCTGAGGCGTCAAGTGTTCACTAGCAAACGGCTTTTTTCTAGACCCATTTTAAGAGGTACCCCCCAAACAAACGTACCCCAAAATGTTGGGGTTTTTGCATAAAAACGTCATTGTTTTTTATTCTAAATTAAGTCTATAAAAGTCCCAATAAAATATCCCAATATGGGTAGGACCAACAAAATTTTAGGTATAGCCCCCATACAAAGATATACCAGATTTTTTAAGTTTTCGTATAAAAATTCAATTCAATGAGGTATGGTATGGTAATAAAATAGAACCGATCTTAAGATTCATAAATATTGGGTACAGGGTTTCTTGCAGTCGAACATACTCGACTTCAGCGTTTTTTCTTGTTTTTTTTTTTTTTTGCAAGTGAAGGCGTTTTAATAAAATCATATTTTATTTAAAATGTGTATTACTTTTTTAACTTGAAAGTATAAATTTGCTATTTCCACTGAAAGTTAGCCGAAACTATCCACTATTTGGTCGAAAGTTATGAGCTAAAAATCGAAGGGTACCCACTTTTAATTTAAATTTTTGAACTACACAACCAAGTCAACTAATTTCTGTAAAAATTTTAAAAAGATTTTATCGAGTTTTTATCATAAATACAATCGCTGATGAAGCGCTGATAAATTGCTAACTGTTTTTTTCTTACCAACAATAATTGTACTTGACTTTAACTAATGCAACCGCCGCTTCCTTTTCGATGCTAAACAATACTAAACATTATGGCTAGGCTAAATGTGGCCCAAGGGAAGAACATTATTCAAGTGGAAAGAAATATTAATTCTGTAAAACCTTTTATTGCAACAATTATGCATTGTGTTGCCGCGAGTCTTAAACATAAAACATAAACATTGAAGTATACATTTTTTTTAAGCATGACTGCATTAGCTAAAGACTGATAGATTTTTATGTAAAATGCTTTGAAATAAAAGCTAAATCTTAAAATGTATCTGATAAATTTTTCTTTCTTATTTCATATTATAAAAATTATTCAAGGCTATTTCAAGGCTAACAAATCTTATTATTGAAATTATGACATTGCACTTGGAACTTAAATTTAAGAAGAAAGAAAATCGATTATGCGCCTTCGTATCATATTTCTTTCAACTGTACGAAATTTTAAACTGCTATGAAATCAGATACTCAAATATATTTGCATGCAACCTAAGACGAAGAAGCAGAAGAAGACACATACCTGATTATCTACAAGTAGAATATATATTTTTTTTTATTGTTTTGTATATGCAGATTCAATATATCAAAGCTGAATCAGCTGCAGTGATTCAGCGTAAAGGTTTTATGTGAAGTTTGTCTTGTGGCAGGCAGCAAGAAATGAAAATACGAGGATGGTTTGGGTTGGATGCGAGGAGTAAAGGTGTAGCATTAAACTTCGTTCCATTGCCAGAGGCGCAACAGGAACAACTTAACTACCTTTTTTTTGTATGTTCCAGCAGAGTGCACACACAAAGCAAAGAGTTTCATATACTAAACAGCAAATACAGCAAACAGTAATATTGACCACAAGAGAGTGAGTTAGTGTCTGAGTAAGTATGCGAGTGTGGCAGAGTATAAAGTTCTTTGGCATTTCTGCTTAATTTTTGCTTGACGTATTTTATGCGCGCACACAACAAAGTAAATATTTTTATTATTCTTTTTTTTTGTTTTTTTTTTGATACAGCATAGTGCTATGTAATATAGTTAGACAGGCGTCAAAGACCACATAAAATAATTATAGTCATATTTATTTTCAGCAACGACGTTTTGTTTTTGTCTGGAGTCAACACGTTTTTTTGCTGTGGCTATAAAAATCTTTGAATTTAAAGAAATGCTTTCAGGAAACTGGCGGTGAACTCTTCTCAAAATATATCGATAGTTCAAATAATAATAAGTAAATAGAAAGAAAAAAAAAACAAAAGCTTGAATATAGAAACTAAAGTATTTTGATCAACTTATCGTTATAATATTATTATAACATCGATGTATCGACATTTAGAAAGACCCATGTTGAAATAATGTTAAAGCTAAGGAATTGACAAAGCATTGTAGGAATAGGAAATAATATTGACAAATCCTAACTGCGGAACCCAGCGTTTCATCTGAATAATGTTGGGTTCATTGAAACTCAATGTCTAGTACAGTTTTGCATTGTCAAAAAACCGTATTGAATTGTGTTAAGAACCAAAATATACTGCTTAAAAACTTACATCACTAGACAAAGCAAATACAACAAATACATTTATTCAAACAGCTGGTAGAGAATGCAGTTGAGATAGGCTCGGGACCAAATATTCGATGCTGATCCCGCTCATCCTTATGAAGAACTTTTTTGTGCCAATTCCGTGTTTTTCGAAACCGCCCTGTGGGTACCATGGGTCCGAAAATTTTCCAACTAAATTATTTTTTCCATGAATTCGAAGGATAAAATGGCTGACGAGATGTGTATAATAAATTAGAGAAATAAATCAGATCAATCCTCGCTCAATACTTCGATCGGTCCCTTTTTATACCCTGTACCCAACGGATAAGTTTGTGCAAATGTATGTATTAGCCAAAAGGAGGCATGGTAGACTATATAAAGTATATATATTCTTGACCAGCATTGATAGGGAGAATCGATCTTGCTACGTCCGTCTGTCCATCCGTCTGTCTGTCATGCTGTCTGCCGTATGAAATCGATTATCTCAGAGACTAAAAGAGATAGGGCCATCATATTTGAAACTTAAACTCTCCTGAGCCGTCAAGTGGTCCCATTTAAAGGCGTAGTCCCCACAAAAACTACTCAAAATTTTGGGGATTTTGCATAAATACTCATTTGTTTCTTATCTTAGGAAGCCAAAATTTAGCATAAAATATGCCTATGACAGTCTTATTGAAATGTCCCAATAGGACAAAATAAATTTTAGGTATAGCCCCCATACAAATTTACCCCATTTTTATACCTGTTACACTAGTGTAAACATATATATTCAGTTTGTTCGAAAGTTTGTAACGCATTAAAGGAGGCATCGGAGACCCCATAAAGTATATATATTCTTGATCAGCTCGATGAGACGAGTCGGTTTGGTCATGTCCGTCTGTCCGTCTGTTTGTTGCTACGCGATTTATTCGCTCAGTTTTAAAGATATTGGGCTGAAATTTTAAACTTAAGCTTTTCTAGGTCCTGTGTAATTTCTATGTTAAAATCAATTTGCATTCCCACTTTTAGGTATAGCTCCCATACAAAAGTACAACATTTTGTCAAGATCTTATAAGAAAAAATGTATTTATAAAGCGAATGGCTTCAAATATGGTACAAATGCTTCGTATACGATGCCAAATCTTCAGTTTAAAATTGGTTCAAATCGGACCCCGAATTTCTAAATTTTTAAGAATATATTTTATTTGTTTACTATTTTAAAATAAAATTTAATACAAATGCTGCACACGAAGGTCTATCAACGCCAAATGATGTGTAACAGGTATATAAGCTTCGGTCCAACCGAAGTAAACTTTTTCTTGTTTTTATTTTTTTTATGAAATCTAATACAATAAAGTATGGCAAAGATTGGGTACAGGGCATTTTGCTGTCGAGCATTTTTGACTTCAGCATTCTTTATTGTTTTTTTTTTTTTATACTGATACATAGTTTGGAGGGTATTATCATTTAATCAGAAAGTTGGTAACGCATTAATGGAGACATCGTAAACCCAATAAAGTGTATATATTCTTGAGAAGCACGTCGAGACGACTTGATCTAGCTATGTCTGTCTGTCCGTCCGTCTGTAGTTTTGCGTTTTCTTCTCTTAGTTTTAAAGATATTGTCATAACATTTGAAACTTAAGATTTTCTCAGCCCTGTGCAGTTTAGTGCTTAAATAATAGTGCCAATTTTTGCCATAGCTCCCATACAAATCTACTGCCCATTTTCGATTTTAGGTATTAAAAAAAAATTTTATTATAAATGTATTCACTCCAAATTGAATAAAAACACTTCTAATGTCAACATATGTCTACACAGGATCGGGTCTCTATAGAATATAACCATCATACAAACCCAAAGCGTATTTTCGAGTTTTTATAATAAAAAGTTGTTTATTAAGCTAGTTGCTTCAAATATGGCGAAAACTTTTATTATAATGATCTATGGGTACAGAAAAGATCTGATAAGGATCAGGTAACTAATTAAGTTACTATATTATACAATCCCTATACAAAGTCACCTCAAATTTCCGAGTTTTGTGACGAATATCTAAATTGCATTTCAACCGTTACAGAATAAATATTTAGCCTAGGAAACGTCGAATATGTTGCAGCAGAATGTCTTTGGAGATCAAACTAAGTCAGAAAAAAAGTTTCCACTGGTGACCTAAGAACTAGTTGAAGACAAATAACAACACGGGAAATACTATTTTCTATTTGTGAATCTGTTAATTGTTGATCTGTAAACAAATTGTTTAACTAGTGTCGATACAAATATAAAAAAAAAAAATAAATAAAAAACAAGAACAATTAAAACATATTAAATATCATGTTGACAGAACAAATATAAACATTGCATATGCCTTCCGCAACAATAAATTTGAGAATTTTCAAATTTGTGTTATTTGCCTCATTTACTATTAAATTCGTTCATATATAAATCGAAGCTGATGTTGCTGCTAATCAGTTATAACTTTTCACTGAATTGTAAAATTAAGTAAATTAAATAAAAATGAGCAATAATATTATTTATTGTATATTACCAATGCTACTCTTGGTGCTGCTAAGTTATATCGCGCCAAATGCTGCACAAGATTATTGTGACACAAAACTTTGTCCGAAAGGCACGAAACATATTGCATGTGGCAACTCTGGTAAATTTGCCTCCAACTGTCCAGCGAATGCGCATAAATGCGGATAAAAAGGCCATTCTTGAATCGCACAATACGAAACGTAATAAGTTAGCTGGTGGCGAGATTACGGGCTTTAGTACAGCAAGTCATATGGCAACCATGCAATGGAATGACGAATTAGCCAAATTGGCAGGATTAAATGTGCTACAGTGTCAAATGAAACATGATGCTTGCCGTAATACGCCAACATTTAAACTCAGCGGTCAAAATTTAGCTAAATCGTATTATGGTGGTTCAAAGGGACCCAATACGAATCTTGTAGAAATGCTAAATTTAATGGATGCTTGGTGGAATGAAATCAGATTTGCTAATATGGCGCAGATGAATAAATATCCATCCAATTATACTGGGCCGTAAGTAATACACAACGTGTTTGTATAGGCAAGAAATGTATTCAATTTGTTTTTTTTTTTTTTTAGCGTCATTGGTCACTTTACCGCAATGGCACGAGAAAGTAATACGCACCTTGGTTGTGCTCTGTCGACTTGGAAAGGAACAGGAGAAATTACTTATTGGCCTGCAATTATGCCACAACGAATATTGTTGGAACTCAGGTTTATACAGCTGGCCCAATTGCATCTGCTTGTAAGGCCAGGGATGATACTTACAAAAATCTTTGTTCAAAGTCTGAGAAGTATTCAAACTAAATGTTTTCTAAAACAATACGTTACTACTTGAAATAAATAGTTGTTTTTAAGATGAATTGAAAAAAAATTATTTTTCATGGGTATTTTATACTTTATATAAATACTATATAAGTCTATTTCTGATTGATAGAAATTAGAGTTGAACTACTTTGGACAACCCTTTTGATAGTCCAAACCTACGAAATTGATAGATTCCTTTTTTTTCTTCTCATTTTTGCACAACGAGATAATCATGTTCATAAGTAAGGAAAGCTGAGCATGACTAAATCAACTAAACATTCGTAACTGATCTGTCACGCCCTCTTCTAACTGTTACAGACTACATAAATAAGTACACACTTCAACTAAAAACCAACAAAAATCGAAGCATTGCTGTAAAGTAGCCAAATACAAAAGATAAATAAACAAAAAAAAAAAAAAAAAATGAAATAAAACAGATGGTGTTCTATTTACAACTGAAAACACCGCACACGGAAAGTATTTTGTTTGTTTGATAATTAAACAAATTTTATTGTTTTCTTCTCTTATTTGATAAACAAATTGTTTTTTACGCGCCACACATACTGTAAAAGGGGGTATTATAAGTTTATCGGAATGTTTGAAACGCATTCTTGATCAGCTCAACGAGACGAATTGATTTTAAGCTGTTTTATGTTAAAGTCATATGCCGCGAAAAGCTTAAGTTTGAAATTTCAGGTCAATTATACAGACAGACTGACGGATAGACTTGGCAAGAGTGACT
Source organism: Leucophenga varia (assembly GCA_018903435.1). Taxonomy (NCBI): domain Eukaryota; kingdom Metazoa; phylum Arthropoda; class Insecta; order Diptera; family Drosophilidae; genus Leucophenga; species Leucophenga varia. Next base: position 63,704 of record JAEIFJ010000689.1, read on the forward strand.
CATTTCATCAAGCTGATCAAGAATATATATACTTTATCTCCACCATGTGAGGCGGGTATAATAATAAAATATCAGGTATTTTTGTACCCGCCACAAATACTGGAAGGGAAAACTCCATAATATATATATATATTATTGATCCGCTTGTCTGAATCAATGTGTTTTAAGATATTGACCAGAAATATGAAACTTAATCTTTTTTTGGTCCAAAGCATTTCGTAAGTCAGAACCAAGGTGTCTCGTTCATTTTTAGGCATTGATCCCATACAAATCTACCGCCCATTTTCTGATTTTTTTATGAAAATACTTATTATTTCTGCTTTTTATGGTTCAAAGTAGTTTGTGTGTCAAACCATGGTGCCAAGCCCATTTTATCGTGTAGCCCCATACAAACCTAACGCCCATGCTTGAGTTTTTGTATAAAAAAAGTTATATTTTCCGAATCAATTCATTTCAAATTAAGTAAAATCACTTAATATGTCATCTTATGTATACACTACCGATATGGCACGGATCAGGAACAACATACAAATTTACCTTTCATTTTATTGAATTTTGAATTTATTATACCCGTTACACAAAGTGTAAACGGGTATATTCTTAGTTTATCCGAAAGTTTGCAACGCATTGAAGGAGACATCGGAGACCCCATAAAGTATATATATTATTGATCAGCTCGATGAGACGAATCGATTTAGCCATGTCCGTCTGTCCGTCTGTCTGTCTGTTGCGATGTCTGTTACTCGGAAAGTTTTAAAGATATTGACATGAAATTTGAAACTTAAGCTTTTTGTGCTCCTAGTTAGTTTGTATGCCAGAACGAAGGTGCCACGCCCATTTTCAGATATAGCCCCCATACAAACTTAACACTTTTTTTCGATATTTTGTATGAAAATAGTTATTATTTATAAATATATTTAATCCAAATAGGGTAAGAACACTTTTTATATTATCCAATGTCAAATCAAGGCGCCACGCCCATTTTTTAATTATAGCCTCCATACAAACTTACCCCCATTTTTGAGTTGTTGTATGAAAACATTTATTATTTCGAATGAATTCAATTAAATTTGGTAAAATCAATTCCAATGTCCACCTAAGTGAACACTTTCGATATAGTAAGGATCGGGCAAAAATAACATAAAGCCTCCATACAAAATTTGACGAAATCCATCGTGAAATTTATTAGGCACCTGGTTAACATATAAACTATTAAAAGTGTTGTATAACAGGTATTTCTGCTTCTGGTTCCATCGAAGTTACCGGTTTTTCTTGTTTTTTTTTTTTTTTTACCAACACCATAAAGCATCAAAATCATTCAGTGTTTTCCGAAAAAAACTAAAATATCCTTGGTCAAGCAGAAGATCACAAATTCAGTTAACGGTTTTGGGAGTAATAAATATTTCAGCCACTTAATCTAATAAATACAATTAATACTTTTGGGGTTGAAGTAGTTATGATTCGAAATACATAATACATACTTACTAACAATTTTGTATACAAATTTGGGTGTTCTTGGGCTACAATTTTCCTCATCCTCCATCACTTTCCACCTTTTTCTAATTTCCTTTTCCTAATTTCGTGTGAAGGATATTTGAATTTGATTTTACCGAAGTTTAAGTTTTTTTTTTTACAGGCGTGATTTTTTTATTTTATATTTTTTATTTGAACGCAATAATCGCAAACGTACTAAGTTCACTAGGCAGTTTAAATTCTAATTCTAATAAATTTTAGTTGATGACCTAAGGCAACACACCGAGAACTCCTTATAATGTTTAACTTTTTAAACAACAACGCCTTAATACCCTTTTACCCAAATGGCAGGTGAAAGTAGCGCCTGATCATAAAACAAACTAGAACAGCACGATTGAGCTTAGCACGTTGGGTCATTACAATGGCTACAATAAACTCGAGATGGCGGCAGACCTTTCACAAAAAAGAAAAAAAAAAATTAACCATAAAGAAAAAACAAAAATAAAAAATGAAAAATAAAAAACTGAAAGCACTTTTCGACAATGAGTACAATTCTTTCTAAGTTTTTTTTTTGGCTAAGAATCTATAAAGTTGCTGCTCGTTTGTAGAATTTATAGTCGCCATTATGCGGCTATAATTCTAAGCAGCTTAAGATGAAAAGCAGTCAATTTGAGTTGAGTTGAGTTGGCGGCGGCAGCGGTAACTAAAACCGAAAAGACCCCGCAACAGAATATTTCTAAAAAATTATTACTTTATTTTTGCTTGAGCAAATTCGTGACGCAGTCAGAACAACGAGCAGATTTGCTCACAATTTAAAAAAGAATTATAAGCATTTAATAGTCTTCTCCTTTTTTGCTTTGGCTTTCTTTTTTGTTTTTTGTTATTTTGTTTTGTGTAATAAAATTGTCAACATGACAGCTCTTTTATTATTAATATAGTACTCAAATTTATAACAAATAAATCAAAAGGCAAATAACAAAGCAAAAAGCAAGCAAAGCACAAAACAAGTCCTTCATAGTCATGGCACAAACAAAGACTTAAGACACAAACTTGCTGATATTCTCTCATGCTTTTCTTATAAGTTTTTTTTTTTTTTGTTCTATTGTTTATTTCATCGGGCAAAACTTGAAATTTAGAGGAAATGCTGGCAGAAACTTTTCCAGTTGCAAAGTACTTACTTTTGAGTTTTGTGTACAACAATGATGGCTGTGAGTGAGCAAAATAAGACGGCATGCGGCATCATAGCTCGAATGGTTTCAAAAGGGTCGTCTAGTCTTTTTACAATCGCCAGCATGCAGTTTTTTTCTTTTCTTTTATTTTATTTTTTTTTTGTTTTTCTGGAGATCTGAAGCTTTTTACTTTATTTTTTTTTTTTTCTTTTGTACATGATGCAGCATTAAGTGGTTGCAACAACTGTTGACCGCCGCTGCATTAAACTTGTTCTTACTTTTTCAAAGATTTTTATTTATTTTTTTTTTTTTTTGTACGCTTTAAATATTGCGGAATGGAAGTTTAGTTTTGTTTAAAATTTTGTAACATTGTCGATGTTAGCATTTATATAAGGCAGGTACTTTTGCAGATTTGGGCACAGATCTTTAAAGAATAAATTATCTGAAAGCAGTACGGGAGTAATGAAAACAAAATAAAAATAAAAAAATGGTTCAAAATCTTATATGCTTGTCGTGTAAGTGTATCCAATAATGCTTCGCAACTATAAAAGAATGAAGATGAATAGAGAAGGAATAGGAATTAGTCACTTTTCGTTCACTTCACTTTTTTTCCTTCTTTTATATTTTTAAAGAAAATTTTATCAGCAATGGCTAATTACAAAAAAATTACATTTTGACTTCCCAAAAGAAAAAACGAAAGATCATATTCATATCAACAACTTTTAAATCAGATAAGTACATTCCGAGATAATTCTATTTTAGTGAACATATTTTTTTTCCTAAATTTAAAAAAAATGAAATTATATCTCAAAGAATGGTATACAGCAAAACGAACAAATACCTGGCAGATGGTATTGTGGCACTATACAGCAGTAGTCTGCCCCATTTTATGTTATGTTGTCTTGGCCTGGTGGCTGGCCTTGAGGAACCAGTACCACATAACTAAGCTAGGTAGAGTGCAAAGGACACCATGTATAGGAATTACTCTGGCATTTCGCAACTGCCACACAGAGGCTCTTAATATACTGCTTAAACACCTGCATTTCGATGTTTACATTAAGGAAATGACATCTGAAAGCGCGCTTCGTCTGAATGAATCAGGTCTTTGGTCATCTACTAGTTATGGTTAAGCTACATTTTGTCAAAACTCCCAGAGGAGTTAACCGGCTAGACAGATTTTCTGACCACAGTTCCAGATTTTAAGAAATCTTTTGACACATCCATGCCCACAAGGCAGCTCTTGAAGGCTTAACTTCTGGGTTGTAATTCTGGTCTGTCAACCAACACTGACGGTTCAAAGATTCACTGCGGCTCAATGCAGACGGTCGTCACAACTCAATTACTCTCTCGTCGGTCCCAGGGCATAGCGTTTAAAAAGCGGATACTCTGGCTAGGAAGGAATCAGCCAGTTACTCACCACCGGTCCTGGTGGAGATCCATTGTAAGCAGAAATCTCGGCCAACAAAAAAATTTTGTCCACAAATAATTGGACAAATATAATTTGTTTTTTAGTAAAGCTAGATTGATTTGGCCAAGATTAGATGCAAAACGTTCAAAAATATTACTTTAGAATCCTCGTAAAAAACTCTCTCATTTAACAGCAACTCTAACTGGCCATTTGCCCATTGGAGAACGTGCTTAAAAACTACGCTCTTTCCTGAACTGTGCGGGTTGACTCTACCAGCTCGTTAAATCAGGTCCTATATACGAGTTTTAGTCTGAATTGTCCCATAGTCATTTCTATCCAATCTAGATGACCTGGCATCGAGTGTTCTGGTTTTCTGAGAAGCTGGAAAGTATTTTTTCGTGTATCTCTCTCTCTCTCTGTCTGTCTCTCTCTCTCTCCTAGGTATTTATGTTGACAAAATTTATATTAACTCATTCTCTTTACTCATTCCTTTGAAAAGAGTAGGCTAGTGATTTATTAACATAAAAGTATTCACCATAGACCTTGTATTGCTTGTTGTATACTATATAGCAGATAGATTGTTTATTAAAACTGTATTTTTGAGACCCATAATTTTAATTTTAGATACCATCAAGAATGTTGTGGTTCACTGTGACACCTGTTAGAGTTTTACAACCAGTTTTTCTTATAAATTTAATTCCTGTAAAAAATTTTTTTAATGTGAAGCGTATTTGAAAAACGCCTTTTACCCATATTCATGTTTTTTCCCGCATCGATTCATTGCAAAGTTTTGATTACCTTTTGAATGCTCTTGAAACGTGAGCGCATTTTTATTGTGTTGCCCTTTTTTTATTTATTTTTTTTATTTTTTAGCTTGGACTCTCTTTACAATTGTAAACAATGCTTAATAAAAAAAAAAAGTTAAAAGCAAAAGCAAAGAAGTTTTCGGTTTTAATTTAAATGCATTTAAAGCAAATGTTTTTATTGTACTTGAAAGATACAATGTTGCTTCCAGTTATACAGCTACATTGACGCATTTACATACACATACAAACGTATCTATTCCTTAGCTAGTATGCAAATGCCTTTAACCATTTTATTTTTTTATTTTTCTTTTTCTCAATAATTTTAGCAGCAAATATGCAACGTGTTCTACGCTTTATTTTTTCTATTTTTTTGTTTTTTTCTTTTCAGAAGTTCATGCGTCTCGATTGCATTTATCAGCAAAGCGCACCGTTAGCCACAGTGACATAATCCAACGCATCCAACTCGTATGCCAAACTTTAACCAAAAAGAACTTAAAGAAAAAGACGAAGAAGAAGACGAAGACAAAACCTATAAATAACGCAATACAAACTCGGTTAAGATACGCAAGAAAGGCGCACAAAGACACACCATAAATGTGCAGCTTACCTTTGGATAGTAGCAGAAACTACGGTTCTTAGTTACTTAAGTATTTTTTGTTTTTTATTTTGTTTTGTTTTGTTTAGACCATAAATTGCTATAGAGGTGCTCTAGCTCAATTTGGTGTGCAGTCGAAGCGTATTAAAAATAACTTAAATATTTAAGTTTTTAATTTTTTTATTTGTGTGTAAGTTTGTTTCGTTTAAAGATTTTTAGATTGTTATGAAATTAACTGAAACTTAAATTACTGGATGTATTTTTGTATCAGTACTCAAAAGAGATTATTATTATTATTATTGCTTTAGGGGGTAGTTGTACTGCTACCTGAAAAGATATATTGTACACCATTACTTGCTAAATTTCTGAATCTAGCCTTATTCTTTGAATGAATCTAATTATTATCATAGGTTCGGTTTTCCTAATCCTGCTCTAAGGAGAGTGTGTGCCTTCCTAACAATGACAATCTGTATCTGGACGTACTTACACATTCTGATAGAATATGGATAGGTGTTTCCTCCATACTAGCACAGAATCTACTCTCAGAAGAGCTTGCTACACCCATTATATGTAGGTGTTTTCTAAGTTTGCAGTGACCTGTTAAGAACCCTATCATGATCCGTAGCTGAGTTCTATCCAGCTTAAGCAATGCTTTGGTAACCTTAGAGTTGAATCCCTCTATTAACAATTTGGCCTGTCGCATGCCTGGCCTTTAAGTCCAGTGTTCATCCCTGGCACGTTTTCTATCATTACGTATTGTCTCATTAAGTGTGTGGCTTTCAATGGGACAATAAGGATCTGGGTCTATTAAAGGGGTTGCGGCCGCCTTCCTGGCTAGAGCGTCTGCTTGCTCGTTGCCTGGGATGTTAGTATGTGTTGGTACCTACAATAATTGTACTCTGTTACTCTGTCCTAGTACATTTAGGGTGGCTATAGCCTCTTGTACTAGTTTAGATTTTACTGTGTCTGACTGCAGCGCTTTAAGGGCTGCCTGACTGTCTGACAGTATTGCTATATCGCAGTTGTTATAGTTCCTGCCAATATTGATCTGTGCGCAACACATTATGGCGCAGATCTCTGCCTGGAAGATGCTGGTGTATCTATTTAGGGATTCCCATAGTTCGGTTCTGGAGCCAGCTACACCCAAACCGGCGCCTTCGTCGGTGAGTGAACCGTCTTTGTACCACTTGATGTTTCTGGTTTCTTTTTGTAAAGTCTCCATAGCGTTTTTGTTGTAGTCTTCTGCTCGATCATCTGATGGTAAAGTCTTTGTCAATGTTGTACCTCTCTTGGTTATAGGGTCCATAGGCATTGACTGAAGTTGAGACCTTCCGTCCACGTTGACAGGAGTTTCTGCAGGTTCTTATCAGTATGCGAATGAGTGTGCTTCTCATCGTTAATTTTTTCTTCTAGTGGTCTCAGGTCTAGAAGTGCTTCAAATGCTGCTGTAGGACAGGTACGTCCGAGTAGTTTATGCATGCTAGTCGTTTGTCGTGAGTTTCTTTGGTTAACTGTCTCCCCATTCAGAAGAGATATTTCTTATAAATAGCACGTTTCATATCTCAACATTCTTTCTGCACTGAGCTTTAGTAAAGATGCTTTAAGAGCGAAAAAAAGTAGATGCAATCGACAATGCCACCCGTGTCAACTATAGCTGTTAAGCTGGCAATAAGCAGCAATAGAGATCTGACACGGAGAAGACAAGATAGTATCTGTTGTGGGTGCAAGCACGTCCAGAGCGCCTAGCTATCGGGCATCTTAGGAGGATATGTTATATAGGGCAGACTGGATGTGGGGACACATAATTAAATCGGCTACAAATCGAGGATAACGGTAACGGCAAGGGAACAGGTTCACAAAGGATAAACAAAGTGGTTGTAAAGATCAGCGCATTTTCATATTCTTCGCAAACGTTGTTAGTATAAACAAACACTCGGTGATATCGATAGGGTAACGAGAATATTAGAATATCCAGAAATCAATGGCGTTTGTATAATGGTAGCACTCAATAAGGTAGACCCTTTGGGGAGTCACTAATCCCTGTGGTGCTTTAAAAAATAGACACTGGTGATCGTTATACCTTCTTGAAAAGTTAAACATTAGAATAACCATCTGTGGTGCACATTCAATCGTAGAAGTCTATTGCATTGCATCTTCTTTGATATTTTTATAATTTGGAATAAAGTTTTTTTCGATCTCTTTAAAAAAACGTTGAATATCGTCAAACTCTCATTTTAAATGGTCACACAGTTGCGCTATGTCGCGAATATCTTTTTTCAAGCTTACTTAAGTGGCCTACAGATCTAGACACCTCTACCAATTTCATTCTTCCCTGATTCAATAGCAGTCCATAGATGATTTCTAGCGTCCTGGTCATTTCTGAGTATTCGAAACGTTCGGCGTTGTCTCGGTGTGGCCACAACGCAGTTTCAGAAAATTACTGCTTATTCTTTAAATTAAATATTGTAATAGAATTGTTCTCATAGGAACTACCTAATAAACAATTTACAGCCAGGCTCCCATTACCCAAATTCGAAATCACTAAAATTTAGTAATTTAATTTCCAAATAAATTTTTATAATTTTATAATTCTCAAACAGTTTAAAGCATAACAATCGGGAGGTGATCGGAAGTGAGACGTCAACAAGAGACATGGAAAATGAACTTTATAAATAATGTGGATCCGTTTTGGCCTTTCAACAAAAAGTTAGACAAAGACTCCGATTACGCAGTAACTCCTAGCAGTTCTGCCAAAGTGGATGACTGTTTGAACAACCTTATTGATATTTTATGGATAGGATTTTTTTGTATAAGGGCTCCAAAGTTTTCCAAAGAGGTTTATTGGAGTTAGAATGTTGATTTAAGAAGTTTATGGCGAAACTTAATGACTTTATCCTAACCAAACCGAATAGTCGAATGTGCTTCATTAACATCTTTGGAATCGTCATGAATTGTGGTCAGTGATATTCATTGTACTCTTTTGAAATGTACTCAAAACATATTACAATGTTTTTTTCTCCAAATTACTAATTCTATTGAGCTCGATTGGCTTACTGATGTATTATTTGTTCACTAATTTCGTAAAAAAAAAAACATTTCTTTGATATTTTCATCATTTAATCATTTCCACATTAAATTATTAGATACAATTAGCAAATTCTTCAAATTCAAACTATCTAAGCTACACACAAAACATTGCCGAAAGGCTATTAGACTCATAACATTTTTTTATAGCTATCAACTTGTTACTTTTTTTATTGCTTCCGCTTTTCATTATCAAAAAAAAAAAAAAAACTATAGAATTCTATATTGAACAAGTCTAAAGATGAATTTCATTTTCCGCTTTGAACTTAGTGCATAGTTTTGTGGCAAGTGGTAACGTATCATAACATTTTCATCTCTCCCGCTGCCTGTACATATCTGTACGAGTATGCCATGGCAAACGTTTAAGTTGTGTTGCATGTCGTCACGTCATCAAGAGAGCGTAACAAAAGTTGATTCTTGTTTTTTTTTTTTTACTTTAAGTTTGTTGGCGTTTGTTGATGTTGATGATCGTAAAACCCTTTTAGTGTTAGTTGGCAATCTAATGAAGAACATTAATAGTAGCAGCAGGTCGTCCAACTAGAGAGAAGGCATCATTATATATTTATAAAGCGGCACTTGGCAAGTTGATTTGTGATTTGAACTAAGCTAAGATGCGCTACTGCGTTCAACACAACACAAAGAAGAAGCAGAAGAAGATGCTGCAGACAGACGGACAGACAGACAATAACAACCGTAATTTCTGTAAGATTAGCGTGAACATTTTCCTCATTCTGAATGCAACCTACATTCTTCACCGTTGAATAAAATGCTATGGAAACCCTTTAGCCCGTTGTTTTTATTTCAATCTTTTTTTTTTTTTTTTGTCGCTTGTCAGCAACTTTTCTAGTACTACTAACGCTTTTAGTTTGTCGTCTATCTTAAAAAAAAAAAAAGTATCTTGTTGTTGTTTTTGTTTTTTCACTCTACAAGTTCGACTTAATTTTCTTCGCTGTGTATATATTTTTTTTTTTTTTGTTCTTCTAAGTTAAAACTGTGACCATTGTAACGGGTTTAGATTGGACTGCGCAAGTTGAATTTCTGTTTAGTCTTCTCTTCTTGCTGCTGCAGATACTATTTTTTTATTTATACATAATAGATTCAATTTCTTTGATGTTGTAGATACGATTGTATCTGAGGGTTTTCTCAAACGCTGCTGTTGGCAGCCAGCAACATTTAACAGTTAAATAGCTACTTTATATCATTAGTATTTTGTTTATAATTTGTTGGTATTTGTTTCTTCTTTTTTTTTTTTAAGATACTTTTTAGATACTTTGTTATTGCTTTTATTAGTTTATGTTTTATTCATATAATTTCATGGAATATGTTGCAGCATTAATTAAAAAAAAAAAAATGTAAACTTTTTGTAAGAAAAACGTTTGATATAAGTTTATGAAAAATAAATTTTTTTGAAATAAGAATACACGTGTAAGTGCGCCTACGAAATAACCTAAACTTTTAAAATTTGTCATACGAGATGCACTTTATATTGCTGCTTCGAAAATAATTTAATAAATTGAATCTCGCATGGCTTTGGGAGACTTAAATTCCAAAATTTTTGTATCTCTGAGATCGAAAACGTTTATACTCGAGTGCAGCACAATCAAATAGATTCACAAAAAAATAATATTTTAACTTTTAATATTTTTTGTTTCCAAAATGTTAAAAAGTTAAGAAAATATTTTTCAAAAGAAGTCAACAACTTCTAATGCACTGGAGACATAAAGAAATGTTGTTTTCTATATTTGTTGACTTATTTTTTTCTAGCTACAAACAAACAAAAACAAAAAATCACTTTAAGCAGCAGACAGGAAAAACAAAACTTGCTGCAATGTATCTAAGATTTGTTTTTCGTTTTTTTTTTTTTTTGCCAACAATATTATTATTTTGTGTTGAGCATGCGCAAAACCACAGAAACCGCTTAACTTGGTCGACAAAGCGCAAAAACCGGGCAAAAATAATAAAGAAGAAAAAAAAAAGTATGTATACAAAATATCCCAGACGAGCGCCTTAGATGAGAAGACTAAAAACTAAGCTAACGGTGCAAGAACTTACGAACGTAACGAAATACAACAACAACAACAAACATAAACAACGCATGCAACACTTTGTGGCAAGCTGATACGACATAAAAAAATAAATAAAAAGAAAATATAATAAAAAGATTGAAACGAAACTTAAATACTCTCTATTTTATAAAAATTACTGGATTACAGTTGCGTATGCACAATATATACCTTATAAATTTTTTGTCCCACTTTAGATCTTTTATCTGATAAAATACTTTGTTCAAAATTTAAAAAAGGGTCAGGACACATCTGTAGAGTTTCTACCATAACAAAAAAAAAAAAAAAAAAAAAATATTTAAACTAACAGATTTTCGAAAAACAATTTTGAACTAGAAGAAACATCTAAAAAAATTGGCAATTAATAACAGACATATGAGTCGCAAACCACCCTTACTGGAAATGGTCTGATTTTGTAAGTTTAGCGCCGTATTGTATTCTCTTTAATTTTTTTGGAACTTCGAATGGAATTATTTCAACAAAAAATGTCCATGTATAGAAAAGTTTTTGGAGTAACGTCTGTTTTGAGTGCAACTAAAGATTACTTGAAGTGGAACTACTTATATGAACACCCTTTTCTATTAGTATCAGCGAACTAAAAACAAATTTTCAATATATTTTCCAATGTGTTACAAACTTAAGATAGATTAAGTCATACTCTTCTTCTAAAATATATGTGAAGTGCATCGAAAGAAAATATAAATTCAACATGTTAACATAAGGAAAACACTTATTAAAATTTATCATTTCCTATTGGTTCTAACAAAAAGTAAGAGCATGCAAGGAATGATTTAAAAGTTAATTTATTCAGATCATTTACAACACATTTGTATAAAAAGAGTAGAGAAGTGTGTGGAGTGGGAGAGACTTGGATCAGCAACAATCGATAAGAATCGTAAAAGAATTTCAAAATTTTAAAACTGCATTCTAAAAAAAATATACAAATCAACTTGAAATAATTTTTATACCCTGTACCCAAAGGGTAAAAGGGTATATTAAGTTTGTGCAAATGTATGTAACAGATAGAAGGAGGCAAGATGGACCCTATAAAGAATATATATTCTTGATCAGCGTTGGAAAGTCGAACTACCAATGTCTGTCTGTCCGTCCGTCTGTCATGCTGTCTGCCGTATGAAAACGATTATTTCGGAGACTATAAGAGGTAGAGCTTTCAAAATTGAAGCTTAGACTCTCCTAGGCCGTCAAGTGTGCACTTACAAACGGTTTTCTCTAGACCCATTTTAGGAGTACCCCCATACAAATGTACCCCAAAATGTTGGGGTTTTTGCATAAAAAACGTCATTGTTTTTATTCTAGGAAGTTCAAATTTAGTATAAATTATGTCTATGATAGTCCCAATTAAATATTCCAACATGGGTAGGACCAACAAAATTTTAGGTATAGCCCCCATACAAATTTACCCCAAAATGTTGGGTTGTTTACATAAAAACGTCATTGCTTTTTTTCTAGAAAATTTAAATTTAGTATAAATTATGTCTATGATAGTCCCAATGAAATAGACCAATATGGGTAGGCCCAACAAAATTTTAGGTATAAACCCAATCAAAGATATACCCGATTTTTTAAGTTTTCTATGAAAATCCAATTCAATGATGTATGGTAGTGAAATAGAACCTAACTTAAGGTACATATAGATTGGGTACAGGGTATCTTGCAGTCGGGCATACTCGACTTCAGCGTTCTTTCTTGTTTTTAATTCAATTACATCCTAGTGATTTGTAAAAACTGCAGAAAATAAATAATTTCAGTAATACGCACCAATTTGTTATGCATTTTATTTATCAACTGAAATAAGGATTTAACATTTGTCAAGCGTAAACATAACATAAACATTGAACCATCGATACGTGTATGCTGATATTGTTAAATTATTAACGGAAATTTTTAAAAATTTTTATAGACTTGCCATATGTAATGAAAAATAGCAACAACTAGCGACGCCATCTAACGGGCATCTGATTATGAGGCCACTTTAAGCTCGTTAGGTGTCATATCTGAACGTTAGATGGCGCTATTGATTGAATAAGTATACCGTTATATTCAAATAAAACTTCTACTAAGTGTAGAAGAGAGATGTGGAAGGTGTTTCTAAAGAAGGTTTCTTTTCCACATTCCTTTTCTGTTTGATTTAAAATTACATAATTCTTTAATTAATATATGGATTGTTTTTTTGGAGGTGCGATTCGACATTGCCTTACAAAAGCATAGCCGAAAGACACGTATCGAACTTTCGTTTGAGCATTTCAAATTTAAGCACAGTACGAGTTTATTGGATTGGTTCAGTTGAACTAAACAATTATAATAAATAAAAAATTGATAAATATGAATTAAGTTGCAAGGTTTATTACAGTTATTCAAGTGTCGACAAATTTAAAGTCTTCATTTTTGGTACAATGGTGGTCTTCTCGTACCCCTCTGCCACTATTTATTTTATTAATTTTAATTATTATTAGCTGGAGTACTCTGAATAGCGCTTCTTGCTACATCTCTTTGAAAGGGACTTGGACTGTGTTTATGCCTATATTTCTTAAAGTAAATTCGATATGAGAAACATTTTAAATGGCCGTACAAAAAAAAAGGCAAGAATTGAATGCCAGAACGAACGATATATGGTCCATAACCATAAACATTAAAGCATGTCGTTGTGTCTGGTCCGAGGCCACGAGACAAGCAAGTGGTCAGAGCGAAAGTGGAGACCCAAAGTTCACCACACGTTTCTACCGTTAGCACAAAGTGTGATAAGAACATGGTACTACTGTGGGCAAAAAGTAAGTTGAATTTTCAATTTAAACTTCGCGGGCATAACATTTTAAGCCAGTTCTTTTTCTCTTGAGTTGGCAGAACTGTTAGTAATATCTGGGTCAAATTTCATGTCAATATCATTATCAGTAATATATTTACGCTTGTGTTTACCTAACGACGATTTTTACAATGTCTGATTTAATTGAACAGAGAAGTGTCATCAAATTTTGTTTTTCTGAATGGAATAAATGGAATAAAAATGTTGAAGAAGGCTTATGGGGACCGAGCTCTACCAAAATCAACAACATTTGATTGGTATAAATTGTTGAAAGATGGTTGCGAACGTGTTGAAGACGAAGAGCTCCCTGATCAACCATCGACCTCAACGGACGATGCTCACATCCAAAAAGTAAAAGAAATAGTGCTTGCACACCGTCGATTAACTATGAGAGACATTGCTGATGAAATTGGAGTATCGAAAGGATCAATTAATACAATTTTGAAGGATGTTTAGGGCCTTAAACGTGTCAAGTCTCGGTTGGTACCAAAAATGATGATTTTTTTTAAAAACTGCACTGATTCTTCGTGACCGCAACTGTCGTATTCGCCTGATTTGGCTCCGTGTGACTTTTGGCTATTCCCAAAACTCAAGAGACCACTCCGGGGAACGCGTTTCGAGTCGATTGAAGAGATAAAAGCTAAATCAAAGATGGCGCTGATGGCTATACCGGAAAGGGACTATTTGGCATGTTTCGAGGATTGGAAAAAACGTTGGCATAGGTGTAACTTATCGGGAGGGGATTACTTTGAAGGGGATGATTTACAAGAATAAATAAAGATTTTTTATTTTACAAACAAATACACCTTACTTTTTGGCCCACAGTAGTAGGCACTCCGAACTGGAGATTAAATGGCACTGTGACACTAAAAGAGTCTATTGTACCATAGTTCGGCATGAAAAATGGTTAGGTTAATGGACAGGGAATCCTCTCCACCTCTTAAATAAGCAGGAGAGTATCTTAAGTCGGGGCGACCCTGGTTTGGTCGATTGTGATAAAACAGTGATTAAACAGAGTGAGTCTGAAGCGGGTCAAAGCCGGGCATTCACAGAGAATGTGTGTGCTTTTCTTCATCCTCCAAGCAGAGTCTACACTTTGACTGTGGGAACAGGCCTTTTTGTTAAGATGATACCTCAGTCTAATATGACCGTTAAAGTAGCCAGTTAGCAACCTGAGGTCATGACGGTTGAGATATACGATGTTTTTAGGGCAGAAAGGGGAGCTAATTGCTTAGCTTATCGTATGCCCTGGTATTGAATACAACATTGTTGAAGAGATTCTGCGGAGAACCTATCAATTTTCAATATAGATGTTGCAAGAAGCGCTTCTTAAAGCAGGCCAGATGTCTTTGACTTAAAAGGCTTAAAGCCGAATTTTATGTTTGTTAGTATATGATTTCTCTGAGTAAAACGGCTAACTAGCAATCTGGAGAATATTACCTTCATTGACTTTGGATTGCAGTGGAGGAACACAACCGATTGCAAAATATCAAAAAACTAATTCACAACCTTCTGCAAATTCAATGGAGAGATTGCAGTCTTCTGGTAGGTATTCTGACAGGTCACAGCTTAGCGGCCCCACAACGGCTGTAGGAATTATGAGGAGCAGGGAATTGTTGAAACTCTGGAACACAGCATACAAACAAACAAACCATGAAAAATTTATTGTTTTTCGAAATGTTCTGAAAATGCCACATGTGGCTTTTCGGCTTTTTCTACACTCGTTTTTTTGCTTTCGTGTTTAGTCGACAATGTGCTTGCTTTCAGTTCTATTTTACAACGCGGGTATTGGAGCACACAAATGAGTGTGCTTTTTGCGAATACTGCCTTTAGATGACAACATTTCCACATGAGATACGCAACCCACACGAAATAAAGAGTACAACGATTTTAACACCTCAAAAATTGGCAAAAATTAATGTCGCAGTTAGAATATTCAAAAAATTTGTTTTTAAAAATACTTCAAGCTTTTCAACGCTTTTTAAGCAATTAACCAAAAAAAAAAAGAAAAATTAAACAGACGAAAAGCCTAAAATTAAAGCAATTGTCTTGTCTGTCGCTCTTTTAAGATTTTTTTTGTGAAAATTTGTAATTTTCCGCTACTTACGTTGTTGCTCATGCGAATATAATTTATTAAAAGTCTAAATCAAAGGATTAAATTTGGTAAAATATTTAAAATTGCAAAATAAAATGAAAAAAATCATATACAGAAAATTAATTATGCTCATATAAAAATGTCTTAAACAGTTTTACAAGCAACTTGAATAGTACTGCACACGAGGCAAAACTTAAACGTCTTAAACTGTCTCCAGAGGCTCCTTGCGGTAATTAGTTCGGGGTTTGGTTTTGGTCGCTTTGTTGTGGCATAAAGTAGAAAAGTTAAGCCGTGTCTAATGCAAAAGTGTGAAAATAGTTTATGTAAATAGTTTTTTCTACTGAATTTAGCAGCTACTTTAAAAAGTTACTTTTTACTTGCAAAGAAAGTTTCTAGTTAAAACTTAGAAAATAAATTGAAAAAAAAATAAAAAAAAAAAAAATGGAATTAGTAATCAGTTGCGTCTACTAATCTTTAATGCTGATATTGGAAAAAACGTTGGTTAGCTATTTTTGATTTATAAGACTTATAAAGTCAGTAACACTTGAAAAGTAAAACAGTGGCCTGATATTACTCATTCATTTCATATTGTATTTTTTTCATAATCCAAACAATAGCCAATACATTTATCATTAATCAACTCTTTAACTTGCATAGCAAATACGAAATCCATATGGCTCCAAGTTGGATCAGGTACTTCATGAAATACTTTTATATTGGACAAATATGCTGGTAGACGCTTTACATCATTATGATTCACAGAACCATCGGACAGTCCATAATAAATATACATATCAGCTGTAATAC
Organism: Leucophenga varia; assembly: GCA_018903435.1. Classification (NCBI taxonomy): domain Eukaryota; kingdom Metazoa; phylum Arthropoda; class Insecta; order Diptera; family Drosophilidae; genus Leucophenga; species Leucophenga varia. Next base: position 80,025 of record JAEIFJ010000689.1, read on the forward strand.
GTGAGAGATCATACTCGGGTGGCACTTCCTGGCCATAGTATTTTAGATTCTTTTTGATGCCATAATTATATCTTCTAAACTCATTTGAAACATGATTCTGTATAAAGTGTATACCCTGATTAGCTGAGGAACCAGCTGGATGTGTTTCGGCAACGTAAGGTAGCAGTGTCTGTAAAAGTTAAAAGTGAATTTTAATACTATAATTATATTTTAAGATATAAAAAAACTAACCATATTAATATTTGGCATATCATTGCCAGCCCATAATAAGAATAAAGTTTTACAATAAGACGGCAACAACGGTGAACCACCACAAACTGTATCTAAAAGACGCTGTAGAAATGCATTTTGTGGCAAGAATGCTTGATTCTCCAGAAACGCCTGTCCCACTCCGGGCTGTCCTACATGCGGCGCTAGTAGTAGCACCAAACCATCTGTAGCATTACCCATAAATATTGGCGGTGCTAACATGTGCACAGTTTTCATTTTTTCATTATATTGCGGCAGCGTTGTAGTCAAGGCAAAGAATGCAGCACAACCTTGTGAATGTCCAACATAGTGCAATTTAGACTCACCCGTTTCCTTCAGTACATAATCAATCATTGCAGGTAAATCCTTTGTACCAATTTCATGCCAACTAAATTCCCAATATTTCGGATGACTCGAAGTCATGCGTGTATTATTACGCGAATAGATATTGCCACGTTGATTGCCCAGCCAAACATCAAAACCAGCATCAGCGAAATTATACGCAATGGCATTATCCGGTCCATTTAGTAAATAACAATCGGAGCAACTGAATTGTCCGTGTTGTATGAAGACCACAGGACGTTTGTCATTTTGATTTTTCAATTTCGGTGAGTAGGGTATGCGAAAGACTTTGAGCAGATAACCATCTTCGGTTTCGACTAAATGTGTTTCTGCAGGATATCCATGTTCACTGATGCGTTGCGCTGAGGTTTTAATCGGTTTGAATGGTATATCCGCGTATGAAGTTAATTTAAAATCATTGTTGATGACTGCTGCTTGGGCATATGCCACAAAAAGCAACTAAAATCGCGACAACTTTTAGCATTACGCGTTTGCGGAATTGTTTGTGCCAAGCGACGAAATTCAACTGCTTTGTTGAGGTTTTGCAATGCTCTGATTTTAACTTTGCTGCTTTTGGTTGTTAATCTAATCTTTTTTTTTTTATGAAAGCAATTTTTAATCTGAAATTATATTTAATATTCGACTCACGTGTTATGTGATAAGTTAATATTCATTGATTGGATTTTGGCTTATCGAAGATGTCAAAGAACTATTTTAAGCGATTACATCTAAACCTGAGGCACATTTAATAAATTGCGAATCTAATATCAAAATTTGCTTATTGAATTGCAAACGGAGATATTTATGATATTATTTTCAGAGAGTTATTCAATTTGATTCTCAAAATAATATCATATATAATTTATCCAAATAAATGTTTGTTTCGGGCTCTTAGAATACTTTAAGATTTCAGTAAAATTTCAGCAAATAAAACTTGTTAAGTAATCCAAGGAACAATATATTGCTTAACTAGTTTCATTTTACATTTTACATTACATTTTAAAATGCTACAATGCAAAGCCTGAAAATTTTGAAATAGGTTTTTATTATAGCCCTGCACAATTACCCGAAAACGGTTAAAAAGAATACTCGAAATACTGCTAAGAAAATGATCAGCGCCACTCGACTCGTTTAAATTCGGTACGAGTCGACTCGGGTATGTCAACTTCAACTCAAATTGAATAGGATACTCGATTAAGTTGATCGGATACTCGATTGCGATATAGTTCTAGCATATATTAAAGTTATGAAAGATTATCAATATAAAATAGTTTTGACACTAAAAATATTGAGTACATGTTAGTCTAAAGGTTAATGTAAAGGATTGTAAGTTTGAATTGCCGCAGTTCAAGTCCCAAATAATCAAACTTTGTATGGGACTACTAAAAAAATATTAAAGAATAGATGAAAAACACTTTAGGAGAGTTAAGTCTTTCGGACACCAGAGGTAATTAAGGTAAATGTGTTGATAGTGGGGAATAATGAAAACCATTCAATATTCACAATGTTAGATTAATGCTTCTTCTAAGCGTTCGGTGACGTTTTGACTTCGAAATTGTAAATATTTTTGTTGAATAAGTTCTTCACTATCAATGGATATCAATGGGTTTCAGATCACTGTAAAACCATAATCTATCACACATTGAACCCGATGAACCGAATTTATTGTTTATAAAATCCAATTGAAATATAATATATATAATATGTGTTGATTTTCATGATTGCGGGGTTGGCACGGCCTCTCTTCTCTCTCTACTGACACGTTCAATTTCAGTTCTAGTCTTTTTTCTTTTCGTCTTAACTAGAGAGTGGGAGACAGAAAGAAGCTCGTTCGCCTTATGGCAAGTGGCTATTCTCCGTCTCCTCTTTGTGCTGATTTTCGCGATCGACCCAACTCATCCATTCCCTCAATTCTTCTTGTAACCCCCACTCCTTTTTCTTCGAGAAAAGCTTGCCAATCTGCGTTTCAGTACCCCCCAAAAGAAGTTTCCCTACGAAAACGGTATTAAGTGACATTTTGACGGCTCAGGATAGCCAAAGAAAAGAAAGCAGGACGGACGGACAGGTGGACAGGCGGACAAACGATCAGATGGATAGACAGACATAACTAGCAAGGCTGAAAGAGTGAGAGCTAATTAAGCATATACATATATAAATGCACGCTTTTTGAGTCTAACAAGTTTCCCTTTCTCTGTTTCATATATTGTATGAGCGCAAACTCAATATATCCTTTTACACTATGAACAAGGGTAAAGTATTATTAAAAGCTATAACTTATCAATGCTCATCATCAGCGCACCACTGAGTATCCGGGGATGAGATTAAGCTTCCACACTTTTCTGTTGATTCAAAACCATGAATGGTTAAATCGAAATGTACAAGGAAGTCCACTTTAGAAAAACAAGCTTTTAACATTTAAAGAGGGCAATAACATCGCAAACATGGGATCAAATTATCAAAAATTGAACCCAACGAATACTGAAGCGCAAGCTTCAATTTGAGACGCCAAAAAAAGAACATTTAAATATGAAGAAGTCGCTGATATAGTATCACTTGCTTAACTTGCATAGCAAATATTAAATATATATAGGACCTCATGTTGGATCGGGCACTTCGTGAAACACTTTTATATTGGACAATTACTTAGGTAGACGTTTTACATCTCTATTATCAACAGAGCCATCAGCCAAACCATAGTAAATGTACATATCGGTTAAATTTATTAGATTATATATTTTTTTGAATATCGAAAAACTTACCTCATTCACCATATCAGAGCCTGCCCACATTAAGAACAACACGGGTACACCACCGAATTGTGTATCTAAGAAACGTTGTAGCGCTGGATTATGTGGCATGAGAACTTGATTTTCCAAAATAGCTTGACCTACACATGGCTCACCAACATAAGGTGCCCAAAAAAGAGACAAAATCATCTGTAGCATTACCTACTAATATGGGTGGTACTAACAGTGTGCCGTCTTAACTTGCATTATATGCCGGCAAGTTAAAGAATGAAAGGTTCCCGGGATAATGAAAGGTTTCCGCTTTTTTCTGCTGCAGTATATAATCGATTTGTGCTGGAACATCTATAGCATCAATTTTATGCCAACTAAATTCCCAATATTTTGGAAGACTTCTGCTCATGCGCGTATGCCAAATGCAGCAAAAGCAATTATTATGATAAATTTTTTTAAGCATGCCGCGTGCGGTTTAATTGTATCAAACTTTCGAGTGGAACAAGTGATAAGCTAATAAAATAAGTTCAAGAACTTATTTATATTTCCTTCTTTTAATCTAATCGCTGTAGCTGGTGCGACTTTGCTAATTTTATTCCTTATCGTATTAGCAAATTTTCAATTGCAAATTATCGTTGGCTAATCAGATACTTAATCAAGGGGATTATTATACTATTAAGTCCAATAATTTATTATTATTGATAAGATTTTGCGCGGTCTATATATAACATTTAATGTTAATCAAGTTATAAAAATTGTTAAATATGCCAGATTAATCCACGTTAGGGGTCTACACAAACTAGTACCTCCAAGATTGTTTATATATTTCTGTTTGATAAGATAGTAAATTGGTTTTATACACTTAAAATAAAATTATTCGTAAATATAACGAAATCGTTTGTAAAAAGGAGCTTCGAAATATTTTGTACATAGTTCAAACATGTTTCGTACATTCGTAATTTTTACTTAATTTCGTACAATGTACAAAGCTAATTCGTAAAATTTATGAAATCCTTTATTATATTAAGGCAAATATTATTTTAGTTTGTCAATGCTTAGAAATTTTTTTCGTACTCAAATTGTAAGGAAAAGCAAAATATTAGATTCTGTTTTTTTTTATTTCAACGCATTTTCATGGTGTTTTCGTTTGATAAGATTTAAGATTGAGATTAAAATAAATATAGAAATAATCACTTTTTTTCATATTCCGAACAATAACCAATAACATTATCATTTATGACTTCCTTCACCTGCATTGCAAATATAAAGTCTAAATGTTCCCAAGTTTTATCGGGTATCTCATGGAATAATTTAATATTAGGCAAGTGCTCCTTTAAACGTTGACAGTCTTTTGTATTAGCAGAGCCATCGGCAGCACCATAATAAATGTACATATCCGTTGTTATTTTAGAGAGATCATATGCTGGCGGTACTTCCTGTCCATAGTATTTAAGATTCTTTTTAACGCCATAGTCGTAGCGTCTGAACTCATTTGAAACATGATTCTGTATAAAGTGTATACCCTGATTTGAGGAAATACCAGCGGGATGCGTTTCGGCAAGGTATGGTAGCAGTGTCTAAAATATAAAACAATATAATTGTAAATGTTTTTCTAACAATATTTTGGTAAGTTACTGACCGCATTTAAATTTCCAAAATCAGGACCGGCCCACATTAAAAATAATGTTTTACAGTATTCCGGAAATTTCGGATTACCGCCACAAGCCATATCGAGCACTCGCTGTATAACTGGATTCTGCGGTATAAAAACTTGATTCTCAAGCAGCGCCGATGCAGTGCCCGGAGTGCCCACCGAAGGCGCTAGTGCAACAATTACGTCTGTTGTTGCATTACCCATAAAAATCGGTGGTGCCAACATATGCGCACTTTTGATTTTTTTATTATATTCCGGTAAAGTTGCAGCCATGGCAAAGAATGCTGCACAACCTTGCGAATGTCCTGTATAGTGTATAGCTGACTCTCCTGTTTCCTTCAATATATAATCAATCATTGCAGGTAAATCTTTTACGCCGATTTCATGCCAACTAAATTCCCAATATTTTGGATGACTTGAAGTCATGCGTGTATTATTGCGTGCATAGATATTACCGCGTGAATTACCCAGCCACACATCGAAACCGGCATCTGCAAAATTATAGGCTATAGAATTTTCCGGCCCATTTAGCAGATAACAATCGGAGCAACTGAATAGTCCGTGCTGTATAAGTACCGCAGGACGTTTCTCATTTTGATTTTTCAATTTCGGTGAGTATGGTATGCGAAATACTTTGATGACATAACCATCTTCGGTTTCAACTAAATGCGTTTCTGCAGGATATCCATGTTCACTGATGCGTTGCGCTGATGTTTTTACCGGTTTGAAGGGTATATCGATATAAGAAGTAAATTTGTAGTTGTCCGTAATGGCAGCGGCGTAGGCAGTCGCCGCAAATGTGAGTGTTAATGCAATTACTTTGAGCATTGCACGGCCGATTTGGGCAAATGTCGTGGCAAGACTGTTGTGAATTGTTTAAATACTGAGAAATTGTAGCTTTTTATTCGAATTTCTTGAGCAAAGTGTTAAGTTAATCTAATCGTTAGGTTAGAGTGGCGCAGCCTTTTACTTTTTTCTTTTCCCAACACAGCGCATTTTTTGATTTCAATCATTTGTTAATGTATTTATTAATTTATATATTTATCACTTATACCGGGCGATATTATTTTTTTGTACTTGTGTAATTATCTGGTTTCAAAGACCGATTTTAGCTTGATGGATGCATCAGATGATGCTAGAATCTTAAGGTATATGGAAAATTCACAAAATCTGTATGTATTTATGTAACACTTACTTTTCAACAGACTGGCTAGAAAGAAGACATTGAGTTTAACGATGATTACAGTTCGCTAATGATCAACCAAATTATGTGAATAGTATCTGATTTACTACTTAGCTGTAATCACAGTATAACTCATCTTAATAACTGTTGCATTTACAGTAGCATTCGGTTCTATTCACAGTAGTAGTCATTAGTACTCATTATACTCAGTTGTATTCACAGTAGTACTCAATATAATCAGTTGCATTCACAGTAGCACTCATTATTACTCAGTTGTTTAAACAGTAGTATTCAGTTGTATACATAGACCTACTCATTTGTACTCAGCTGGATTCACAATAGAATTCAGTAGTAATTATTTGTACTCAGTTACATTCATAGTATTCAGCTGTATTCACAGTTGTACTTATTTGTACTCAGTTGAATTAACAGTAGTATTCCGTTGTTTTTACTCTAGTACTCATTTGTACTCAGCTGCATTCACACTAGTGCTCATTTGTACTGAATTGCATTCACTGTAGTATTCAGTTGTATTCACAGTATATCTCATTATATTCAGTTGAATTCACAGTAGTACCCATTATACTCAGTTGCATTTACAGTAGCACTCATTTGTACTCAGTTGCATTCACAGTATTTCTTGTATTCACATAGTATCTTTTTTTTATTTTTCCTATGTTGTTTTTTACATTTTTTCTATTATTTTTTTTTTTATTTTATTTTGTTTTTGAAGGGTTCACAGTACATTCACATTTGTGGCTGTTGTATTGTTTTATTGACAGTAGTGCTCATTTGTACTTAGTTGCACTCATTTGTATTCGCAGTAGTATTCATTTGTATTAACGGTAGCATTCAGTTGTACTCGCAACAGTACTCAGTTGTATTCACAGTAGTGTCATACTGAGCAGTAGTGGTATACTGAGCAGTGAAAATGGAATAAACTGCAACAATACAAAAGGAACAAATGTGTCCTTTTCATACAAAGTAAGTTGTTGTCACTCGACGGACTCACTTTGTTCTTGCTTGTCCAGACACAACCGAAGATAAGTGTAACTAAAAAAGTTATTTTTAAAAAATTGAATAAATTTTCCGGGAAAAAGGTGTTTACTGCATATCATTTTCGTTGCCAAAGAAAAAAACAGTTGCATACTTTCAGGCAGATTTGTATTTAATAAAAAATATTCGCCTTTAAGTATGCAATGATTTTGCTCATCTTGCCTGCAACTTTCTGTAAAAAAATCGCAACTTTGCAATAAAAATTAATAATTTTTCTTGTTCCGAAAACTGTTTTTTGTTTTTGTTAAAAAAATCACTACAATTTTATTGTAGATTATCTCATAATTGCATATAAACAGAATACAGAAATGATTTTCAATGCCGAACTTAATGCCAATCAACAATTTATATCTCAATAAGCAAATAAAGTTGAATTGTTAAGCAAAATTAATGAATGCAAATGTGCTGCGCCATTGTCTGTTGTCAAGTGACTGACAATATGTCAGGTAGTATGCCAATCAAAAGGATACATGAAACTACGCCATTTTATACAAAAAAAAAAAAAAAAAAGTATGAAGCAGAACAAAAAGAAAGCATGAAAAAAATTTTAATGAGCAAATTCTGATTGAAAATTTATAAAAAAAAAAGAAAGACACTTTTGAGTGACGCTTTAGTTAAGCTGCAACAATGGCGGCTTTTTTCGTTGCGTTCTGTATATGTGTGCGCAGCATAAAACGGAAACGGAAGCCATTGTGTGTGTGCATGTGTATTGTGAATTTTAGCTACTTACAGCACAAATTAACTTGATTGCTGACGCATTGAAGTTGTGACTCATTCAATTTTTTGTTGAAATGTGTAAATCTCTTTTTATTATTTTTTATGAATTGCATTTTTTTTTTGTATGTTATGAGCACAAAAATCCATTGCAATCATTTCACAATTTTGCAATTTTCACAAATGAAAGTGCTTGAAATACGTGCAAATAGAAAATCATTTGATTGGCAATGAGTGAAATCTAGTGAAGCAGCAATGCATTGCATGAACTCAAATAGTGAACTCACGTAAAATTGCAATATTTGATTTATTTCTATTGAATACGTTTTATTGTGTAATTGATGTCATAATTGCATATTTAATATATTAAATATTTAGTTAATACATAAGTATAATTGACTAACAATAGCTATAATATTCATTTAAACAATTACCAAGCAGCAACAAAATCGTGACATATCATAAATCAGTTTGACTGCTGCTGCCATGGATTGCACGTTTCTCGTTGCATCTACCAATCTGTAAGTTGCAACCTGTAATGGGCGTTCTTTAAAGTATTTAATACTTCAGCAGCAGCATCTTAGCACTTGTTTGCGCTTCATTACTTTTGCGGCAATTGGCAAAGTCAAATGCTAACTTTGGGCGTTTGCTGGCTGCTTGAGCATGAGTTGACAGTTCAAGTGACTTGAGTAGCACATGTCATGAACATTTCAAGCATTTTTATATTTATTCATATCTTTCTTTTTTAACTTTAAAGAATTTAACATAAATTAAAAGTACATTGCGAGTGGTGTTTCATAAATAGTTGCATTTGTTAAGAAAACTCTGCCTTTAAAAAATTTTATATTCGCATCTTAACAAATATTTTCGTTCACACATAAATAAATTTTATTATAATAAAAAAATATTCAAAATTCATTGCTTTTTACATTACAATCAATGCATTTGATTCAATGACCAGATGACAGCTATAATAAATTGTATGAATTATTGCACAGATTCGGCTTCTCAATTGTTCAGATACATAGTATATATAAAATACTTTTGCATAAATAATCTGCGCATACTGCAACTTATATTTGCACTCTTTGGAGTTATTTGTAGTTATATGCATAACAGATTTTACCAATACATACATATATATATATACTCGATATATGTGTATAGTAGTTAGGCTTTGCTGCATGTGGCTTTCAGGCGTTGTCTACTGCAGTTTTCTGCTATTGAAAGTTGGCCAGTAGTGCGTCTTTGTTATGCACTTTTTATTTTATCTGTTTTCCTTTTTCTTTTTTTTTTTTGCAAAAGTATCTTCGCACATAAATTTCTCATTTTTATTTTTAAAATAAAATATGTTATTTTTCTTGTGCTTTGGCAGACATAAATGAAAGCTACTTTGCGTTTATGGATTTTGATCAAAAAAGTTTTTAATACGATAAAGGTTTTATGTTGCTTTTGGTGCTATGAATTTTGTGCTAATCGTTAGATACATTTAAGAGATGAGTTTGATATTTTGTCATAATTTGGTGTTTGCTTTAAATTTTTAAGCAAATAAATTACTAAAAATTTAATTAACAATAAAATCTTTTCAGATACAATTCTTAAAATTAAGTTTTTTTTTTCTGATCTGGAAAGTCATAAGGTTATAATGGCTTCCTAAATCAAAAGAGTTGTTCAAACCAGAGATAGGTTGAGAAATTTTTGATTAATTTCTAAATTCTCTTTTTTTTTGTTAATTTTTCTGCACAAAAAAGAAATATGTGTACTGTGCTGATACTGAAATCTCAGAGTTTTGGCGTAAGTGTTTTGGTGAAAATACTCGAAAAATTGCACCGATACTTCAAGTGTTTTCATTGATTCCAAAGGTTAGCCAATTTTTAATATTTTTTTATTTCTATACAAAAAATTTAAATTTGCGAGCCACCAAACGGGAAATTATATCTTACAACTCCATTTAGAATGTAAAACTCAAAACTCTAGTGGAAGTGTTTTCGGTGACACCCCCTGATAAGTTTCATTGTTCAACAAAGTTTACAACCTATGAACCCAAAACCCAATAATGAATATGAAAAATGTTTTTCATGAACAAAACAAAAAAAAAAAAAAAGATTCTTTTCTATTTGGTCGGTGTTTTTTACTATTTAACCAATTCGTGCAGCAGTTTCACAAGGTAGTGTATTAAGGTCAACACTATAAAATTTGTACACTGTTGATATACCAAAGCTGGCTGGCATTTTGCTTGCTAGATACGCTGACGATACAGTTGTCATATCGAAGCTTCAAGTCACCTGCAACAATTATTGGACTTATTTATTTAATGGAATAATCGTTGAAACATTAAAATCAACAGCTCCAAGTTCGAGCATTTCAATTTTATACTAAAAGAGGCGAATTTGCCTCAGGTTAACTTGATCAAGTATCTAAGAATGTTATTAGATTACTTGACGCAATCATATATCCATGATAATTGGTACTTGTCGAACTAAGCTGAAGAAACTGAATTGGCTTCTTCGACCATCAAGCAAACAGTAAGTTACTTACTTATAAGAAGGTTATTATGCCTTACTGAAAATATGAATTGCAACTTTGGGGTACTGCTTAAAAATGACAAATTGAACATGTTCAAAGAACGCAGATTAAATCCCTAAACTACATCATCAATGCTTCTTGGTTCGTGCATAACATTGTTATTAGTCATGACTTAAAAATGCAAACTGTCTTTGATGGAGATCCGAGATCAACTCAACCCGTTGGCTTCCACTCTTAAAAAAGGTCAGTCTCCAGCTCAACGGGGGGACTCACATGTAGTATTTTGCATACACTTGCCATAACGGTTGGATTGTCAGAAAGTGTGATTATTACCTCATCTTGGTGGCCTTTAGAAACAGGTATGGTAGTATGGTCATGTCTCTGCTTCCAACCTAGCCAAAATAATTATGCGAGAAAAATTAAATTTCCTAGTGGTTGTATGAAATGCTGTTGACCACTCGGTCGCCGTATTCATCCTACCGGTAACAAAGCCTCGAATCCAAGGTGGAACAGCATATGCCGATGGATGGATGTTTAGAGGGAATCTAACCGCTAATATGTGAACTCTGGATACCTGTTGCCATCCAGTTTCAATTAGACTTTCTGTAACAACCCTGCTCTGACATAGATGACTTTTCTTCCCGACTAAATTAAATTTTCTTAGAATTTAATCAAGTTTTTAACGAGTGCTATGTAACTCTAAATGCTCAAACTGAAGGACTAACTTTGTATGCGCTCTCCTCTTCATCATCAGCTAATTCAGAACCGGGCTATGTATCCTTCACCTTATAACTGTGAGTTCAAGATATTATATGACAAATTGATTTACATAGAAAAACTTAAACATTTTGAATAGATTAATGTAAATGTTGTTACGTATACTCTATTTTATAATAATACTAGCGCCTCGGCTTCGCACGGGTGCAATGCTGATAAAAACATTACGGCCCGCTCCGGCTTCGCACAGGTATAAAATATATAGCCTATGTCACTCACTGAAAAAGTGATTAAAATTGATCCAGTAGTTTTGATTTTTCATTACTGCCCGTGGGTGCTTCAGGTGGAGAGAGAATTTCTTCTAATTTCACTTTTCCTTGTTAGCAACAAATACCTTTCAATTCGTTCTTGAATTTCAAAACCAAGCAATGTTCACAAACTACTGTCATAGTACCTATTGATACTATATGATCGTCCTTGTAAGAAATCGAAGGATCGTAGTTCATGGTAGATTTTTCTTTATTTACCCATGAATTAGTAACTGGTGCTGATGATTCTCTGGCTCTCTGTATTCGATGTCTACCCCTATCTTGGCTGCTGCGAATCTCTCGCTTACTGAAGATTCTCTCTCTCTCAGCTCTATATCTATCCCGAGCCTGACTGAGGCGAGCCTCACGTTCCGTTGACGATTCTTCATCTCTTGCTGAACGTACTCTTTTGGCATTCACTGTAATACGACCAAAGTTTGAACGACGTCGTCTTCCAGACATGACTTTAAAATTGCTGTACAAAATTTACTCAGCTGTATATATACGAGGTATGTTCAAACATTATCGCGAATTTTGAATTTTCGCGGGTTACGTATATTCGAATTTCGATATTTTTGTGGCGTTTGGTTGGTACTCATGTCTCTCACTTATGCCGACAAGCTCGGCCATTTTGAATGTTCACTTAATTGTTGACAGCTGCTTTGCTTGCACGTGTTTTGGATCGTCTTCGATTTTTACCTATTCAAAAAAATGGATCAAAGAACCTGTATCAAAATTTTTTTTCTGAATGGAATAAATGGAATAAAAATGTTGAAGAAGGCTTATGGGGACCGAGCTCTACCAAAATCAACAACATTTGATTGGTATAAATTGTTGAAAGAAGGTTTCGAACGTGTTGAAGACGAAGAGCTCCCTGATCAACCATCGATCTCAACGGACGATGCTCACATCCAAAAAATAAAAGAATTAGTGCTTGCACACCGTCGATTAACTATGAGAGACATTGCTGATGAAATCGGCGTATCGAAAGGATCAATTAATACAATTTTGAAGGATGTTTTGGGCCTCAAACGTGTCAAGTCTCGGTTGGTACCAAAAATGATGATTTTTTTTTAAAAACTGTACTGATTTTCGTGACTTTTTTGCCAAAAATCCAACCAATATCGTTCCGCAACCACCCTATTCGCTTGATTTGGCACCGTGTGACTTCTGGCTATTCCCAAAACTCAAGAGACCACTCCGGGGAACGCGTTTCGAGTCGATTGAGGAGATAAAACCTAAATCGAAGAAGGCGCTGAAGGCTATACCGGAAAGGGACTATTTGGCATATTTCGAGGATTGGAAAAAACGTTGGCATAGGTGTATTTTATCGGGAGGGGATTACTTTAAAGGGGACAAAATAGATATTCATGAATAAATAAATAATTTAAAAAAAAAAACACAAAGTATGCGATACTTTTTGAACACACCTCATAAATAATGAAAAATCATATTTTATAAGCATTCAGAACTTTGAACGTTTCAACGTAGCGAATTATTTTCACACATGCTTTAAAGGTGTTAATACGAAATAAATATCAGCTTAAATTATTATATTTCATTTATTATTATTATTATTATTATTATTATTTTAAGTAGGCACTTAATTGAAATTCTGTCTGTAATTAATTTATTTTGCAAAAGTACGTAAATAAACCGCATAAGTGCAACTTTAATGAATGCATTTAATGTTTTAATATGCAAAAAAAAAGAACAGCTGATTACAATTAAAACAGCTGCGCGAAAAAACGATTTAAACTTTTTAAGTACAAAGTACTTACAAGTAATGAAGAAGAAGAAGAAGAAGCCGCAGCAGCAGCAGTGTGCAGTAATACCATTTTTAGTTAAGCTGCATGACTTCGTGACATGTCAACATGCAATAATAAAAAATAAATAAATAAATAAATAAATGATGACATTAATAAATGCTGCTGTCGCCCACTGCAATAGTTGACAGCTACATGAATGTATCTAGATACATTTATGCAGTTACATTTTGCTGTTTTTAATTTACGGTAACTTTTTCTTATTAACTTAACTGAAATTTAAATTTTATTAAAAATATTTATGTAGGTAAATTTAAAACTACTTTAAGCTTCATTTTTTCTTTATAGATTCTATTAAATTTATTAAAGGTTTTAGCGCATTCTGTTTAAAAAAAAAAAATATTTCACGCTACTTTGAGCAAAATGAATATTTAACTTTAATAATAATTACTTCTTCTTCTTCTTCTTGCAAATGCAGTTATTATTAATACAATTTTCGTTTTGTTGTTGTTGTTTTTAGTTTGTATATATCAAATATTAGATGCAACTAACTCATGCAAAACCAATTAAGTGTAGAGTCTAGTCTCGCACCATGAAGCAATTGCAGTGCTGTTCAGCCGCTGCTGCAGCATTTAACCAACTCAAAAGTTTTAATTACAGCGCCGCATTTGCCAGTTGCAATTGTTATACAAATATATACAAAATGTGCAAATGTAGATACATACGTAATGTATAAGAATATAAACTATATATGGCATTGGTATTGTATAGCATAAAGAAAAGAAACACTCTACGCTTTAAAATCTTTTTTTTTTTTTCATTTATTTTATTTTATAAATGCTTGCCTGACTTTCTGTTGCGTCTTTTTGTATCTAGATACTTTTGTATACATACCATATATGTGAGTTGTATGTAATTTGTGCAATATTTGTTCAATTCTTGGCATATTTCTTGCTCAGCTGCATATGTGCATTTGTTAAGTATTTTTTTTATTTTTTTTATATTTTTTTAGTTGGCGCCGTTGTAGCTTTAGCATAGCTTCAGCCTCAGTTAACAACAGAAACTCTTCTCTCATTAACCGACATCACTCAAGCATTGCATTGTTCATTTATTTTATATTTTTATTTCAAATTACAATACTACTACTTCAACAGCATCTTCTTTTTCTACTCTTGCTCGTAGTTATATTAATTTAACTGCTCTAATTGTGTTTTCGAACAAAATGTGGCAGAAGTTTGGAAAAAGTTTAAGCTTTTCTTTGCGTTTGCTTTAATGAAATTGCTGATTCAGTTATTCTTTTTTTTTTAAGTAAATGAGTTTGAGTTTAATGAACTTTTTTGAATACAAAATATGAAGTTTGCTTTTGAAAAATAATGCCAGTTAGAAAAAATCTTTATAGAAATAATATGAAATCATGCTGCAGTGTAGTTAGCTCGACTACAAGAACCCTTATGCCCTAAGAAATTCCATAATAATAGTCAGTCAATGGTTTTTGTTATATTCTAACCACGAATCCGCAAGCAGCGTACCATAATCCTTATAAAAAGTTCGAAACACCTTTAATATTTTGGTTATATTGGTATGGAGATAGGGTTTAAAAAATAACTTTTATCATTTAAATCTCTAAAATGTCTAAAATAAAATCTCGGTGTCACACTTTAATTTTTTTTAACCTTAACAAAGATTCATGCATTTTTTTTGCGTTTCTGTTTTTATACCCGCCACACATAGTGTGAAGGGTATTAACTCAGTAAAGGGGATCGGACCCATAAAGAATATATATTATTGATCAGCTCGACGAGACGAATCGATCTAGCCATGTCCGTCTGTCTGTCCGTCCGTCCGTCCGTCCGTCGTCTGTATGTCTGTTGCAATGAGTTTTTCTTCTCGGAAAGTTTTAAAGATATTGACCTACTTTAAACTAATTTCCTAGGCAGTTTGTTATATTTTTTTGTGTGAAAATTGTTATTATTTATGAATGTTTTGACTACGAATCGGGTAAAAACACTTTTAATCTAATATCCATCCATCCAATATCAGAAGAAAGGTACCACGCCCACTTTTAGATATAGTCCCCATGCAAACTTACCATTTTTTCGTTTTTTGTATGAAAATTGTTATTATTTGTAAATGTGCTTACTACAAATATGGGTAAAAGCACTTTTAATGACATCCAATTTCAAAGGAAAGGTGCCACGCCCATTTTTGGATATGGCCCCATACAAACCAAGCGCCCATTTTTTAGATTTTGTATGAAAATAGTTCTTATTTATGGATATATTCACTCCAATCTGTGTTAAATCACTTTTACTGTTATCCTATGAAAATTCTATCGATATGACAAGGATCGGGCCACTATAACATATAGACCCCATACAAACTCACCTTCTATTTTTTTTTTTATCAAGAAAATGAATAAAGTTTCGTGTGGTGGGTATTTGAGCTTCGGTGCTTCGTGTTCTTGCTTGTTTTTTTAACACTTCTAATATTATCCAATATAAAAACAAAGATTCCATGCCCATTTATTTTTTTTTTTTTTTTCTTGTATTGATCGATTTGTCCATTGATGAAAGGTGTTCAGATAATTCAGTTCAGATAGTTCAAATAATAAGTGGCAAGTAACATGTGATCACCAACCGGTTTCAGCATGTCTGAAGTAAATAAAGCATATAAAGTAGAGCTCAGAACACTACCTTGAGGTTCGGCACCTGCACCTATTGGTCGTATCGTTGAGTGTACGCCTTTCACCGCTACCTGAAAACAGCGTCCAAATAAAAAAGATTTAAGAAAAAGAAAGTACGGTGTTGGTAGGTTATTCATTATTTTTAGCAACAAACCCTCGAGCCAGACTCGATCGAATGCTTGTTGCACATCTAAGAAAACGACAGAACTGTATTGCTTTTTTTCAAAAGCATCGAGATGATATATGATGCACCACTCGGTGTTCTTGCTCTGGAGTACCATGTTTGTGCCTGAAGCCAAACTGGAAATCAGGAATAATACTTTGTTCGTTAAGTATAGCCAGCATTCTATCTAAGAATATTGTTTCAAATATGTAAGACTCAACCTGTCATTCTGGTTTTTCAGGCTTCAGAATCATAGCATTTCCACTGCATGGTGTTGAATCAAATTATCCGAAAAAGTACTCCTTTAACAGGAAGAGCTTTGATAGTTCGAAAATTTTCTTAAAAATGTTTTTTATTTTATTTTTTGTAGTCCCGTTTTAGCTCGATACACTTATTCCAGCAATTTTCCAAAATATTGATCCCGTCCAAAAAGTAGTTTTCCGGATGGTCTGCAAAATACTCCTCCGCGTGAGCTGAATTTTTTTATTGATGAGCCATCTTTTGAAGTTTGGGAAGAGATAATAGATGCTGAAGCAATTAGAACCCTAAAGCTTTGTGCTTGTGCGCCGGCGCATTGTCTTGCAAAAGCAAAATTTTTTCGAGGTAGTCCACAAAGAGTGTGCAATCACAAAAACCAACGACATAACCTTTCCGGCCGCTTCGAGCACTCGTACCGCCTTCAGTTTGTTGCCGGGCACTTATTTTGTTTTCTGGTGTGCATTCAGGTTTTATAAATAGTTTTCAATTGACGCCAAAAGTCCGCCCCATTCCACATCAGCAAGTCCAAACACTCTTTCGAAGTGCTCTCGCGTTTGTGTGTTTGGTACGGAGTGGAATGCATGCGCGGCAGCTAGCACCGGGATATCTTTTTCATATGCAGAATCTCGCCCAAAATATGGCAATTGTATGCGGTCAGGGTCATAAGCCCCTTAATATGAATACAACTTTTCTCTTGCTTTCTTCGCTGTTTTGCCTCTCAAAAAATAATGTTTTGTGATTTGATTTTGTCCATACTCAACATGGAATGGGAAACATGTCAATAGCAGTCAGCTTTCAAAATAAAACTAAGGCCAGATCCCACTAAAATTTGGCATGTCTGCCTAAATATGAACAAACTACAAGACACCATAATTATTTTTGCAGTAGTAGCGCATTCTGGCGGTCAACGAGTTTACTTTTCACCCTACCTAGTAGTAATTTTTCATAAATTTATATTTATAAATGTATTTAAGCCACTGATGAACACACTTAAACTATTCAAAAATTCGTGTGACGGGTATTTACGCTTCGGTTCCTCCGAAGTTAACATTTTTCCTTGTTTTCATACTGTTGCGATGCGCTTTACTCAGAATGTTATTAAAATATTGACATAGAATTTTAAACTTAAGCTTTTTTTGGTCCTAGGCAGTTTGTATGTCAGAATCAAGATGCCACGCTCATTTTTAGGTATAGCGCCCATACAAATCTACCGCCCATTTTCAAGTTTTGTATGAAAACATTTAATTTTTTCTAAATGAATCCAATTAAAATTTAATAAAATCAATTCCAATGTTTGCCTAAGTGAACACTATCGATATGGTAAGGATCGTGCTAATATAACATAAAGCCTCCATACAAATTTGACCTAATTCATCGTGAAATTTAATCTAAGCACCTGGCGAACATATAAACTATTAAAAGTGTAATGAAACGGGTATTTAAGCTTAGGTTCCACCGATGTTAATGTTTCTCCTATTATGTTTTTTTCTATTTTTAATCTTTTTATTTTAATCAATTAATTTTAGTTTGGTATCTATTCTCGCTTTAAATAAATGTTATACTTATAGCCACATCATTATATGAAGCGTTTTCAAAAAGTTCCGGTGATGTTGATGATGTTATTTACGTTCAACGTTTGTCAGCATGAAGCCATAATGATGCACAGCGTTTGCAGTGTACTAGTAAAAAGAATAAAATCTTTTTAAAAATATCCAAAATACATTAATATTTTTTTTTTTTAAATTTATTTATCTATTGAATCTTTTCATTATAAACATTTTATGTTGTATGAAGTTTGTGCAATACTATATTTATAATTAAATAATTGATACGTTGCTTAACTTCTTCCTCGTTCTGAAATTAAAAAAAAAAAAAAAAGAGAAATCATTAGTTTTTAAAAAATTTTGCGGAAACGCGAAATATTTTTTGGTATAAAAGTTACTACCACAACACTTGCAAATCATTCCGCTTCGAACGCGAATTAACAAAACATTTTCTTAAAGAAAACATAAATTCTAAATTAAAAAAATAATAATGAAGGTGGGTTCTACAAAAAAAATTATAAATTTAAAAAATGCAAATCCTTACTATAAGCTGGAGGAATAATATTGAAAAAGATTTAAAAAAAAAATAAAAATAATAATCAAAAATTTTTCTTATTCACAGATCTTTGTCGTTGTCTCAACTGTATTGGCCAGTTTAGCAGTAGCTCGTGCTGGCGGTGGTGGTCACGGTGCTGGTGGCTATCTGCCACGTGGTAGTGGTGCTGGCGGTTTTGGAGGTGGCGCTGCTGCCTCAAATGCTATCTCGCATGTATCATTTGCGCATGGTGCATCTAAAGTACATATTGGATCTGGAGGACATGGCAGTGGCGGTCGTGGTCTATATGGCGCAGGTGCTGGTGGTTATGGTGGTGGCGCTGCAGCTGGTGGCTGGAATGGTGCTGGAGCTGTCGGGTATGGTGGCGGCGCTCGTACTGGTGGCTGGAATGGTGCCGGAGCTGGCGGCTACGGTGGCGGCGGCGCTCGTACTGGTGGCTGGAATGGTGCTGGAGCTGGCGGTTATGGTAGCGGCGCTAGCGCTGGTGGCTGGAATGGTGCAGTTGCCGCTCCAGCTCAATATGATTACACTGTAAATCATGGTTCTAGCTCAGCACGCGGTCAGTATGGTGGCGGTGCTGTTGCCGGTGGCTGGAATGGTGCTGGTGCAGCAGGCGCATATGGTCGTGGTGCTGGGGGCAATGCTGGTGGTGCTGGCTGGTGGAACGATTAAACGCGAATTACATTTGTTTGCACTATTTTCTGTTTAATTGGAACTGAGATTGTAAAACATAAATAAACGATTCAAAACTTCTATAAAAAAAAATATACAAAAATATTTATTGTATAAATTGGAATCAGTTGCACCAAATTCGATGTAAATTAGAGCTGCAAACCATTAAAAAAAAATTAATTTTTTCAGTTCTGCGGTTCGCGATGCCTTTAAATCGTTTTTAGTCAGTGTCGAACCGCGTGTTTGTTCGGTTCAAGTAAAATGTATATTTAAAAAAAATATTTCAGAATATTTCACTTTTCAATTCCGATTTTTAAATTCAGTTTCGGTTTCAGCGACACAAAAGATATATATAATAATTTTTTTTTTTGGAAATATGTCATTGGTATCTGAATTCAGTATTTTATAGTTTTAAAACATTAAACAGCTGAGCTGAAACTAAATGAAAGATTATGGCTTAATTATTTTACAAAACTGTATGCATTGCGGCAATATAAAACAATTGTGGACCTTTGTTTTAGCTTTATAGAACCAAATTCGTGGTTTTTAAATACACTCTTAAATTATTTTTAATTAATCAAATCCAAATTAGTTTCATCAAACATGTTTGAAATCATACCAAATTTTTCATAATTGTATGACTCGAACTCTTATACAATTCAAACTTGTATCTTGCAGTTTGAGTTGCATGCAAACTAAAAGATACTTACTGTTAGATACAAAACCAAAACAAAATACAAGATACAAAAAAAAAAACAGTAAAGTGTTAAAAACTGAAAGAACTGTTGAGTGTGCATGCTTATTGCAAAGAACTTAAGATACATTACAATGCTGACATTCAACTAAAATAGCTTTGACAGTTATATGCAATGATTTTAATCCAATGAGCAAATTATTTAAAAATGCAATGAAAACAGATACAAATTAATGTTTTTTTTATTGAAAATTAATTTTCTAAATTGTATTTTTTTCGAGTTTTTAACAAATTCCAAATATACTCTATAAATTGCTAAAAATGCGCAACGCTATAATTTAAAACTCCCACATGACCTTTAAAAAAGCGCTATAAAACAACGGAAATTGCGCTTTGATTTATATATATATTTTTCTAATACAATAAAGAGTTTTATTTAATAGAAAAATAACAAAAAAGCATCAAATTAAACCTTTGTACAAATTATTTTCAATTCAAATATCTGCTCAAATGTAAAAAAAAAGATTTTAATAATAATAATAAAACAAAAACACTTTGAAATAATTGCAAAGAAATTTCAAATGCTGAAAAAAAAAACAAATAAAAGTAATTGTTAAGCGACTGAACTGTATTATGCCCTGCACAGCTTTATATGACCGATTGAAAACCAAAAGCTTAAATATGAAACTGTCGGTCATATTCTTAATTTCACTTTCAAAAAAACTTGTTCGAAAATAGTAGAGATTTATTATTAAAAGTTATAAATTTATAAGTTATAAAGAGTATCCAAGAATTAACGCAAGTCCCAGAATTTGCAGAAAAGTGCAGGCAACCCTGAAAATAAACAATTTGAGAGCTGAAGAATGTTTAAGTCAGGTTAGTAAACTGACAATGAAGCGTTACACAATAGAACACGATAGAATTTTTTTAGGGTTGCCAGCACTTTATTGTGCAAATCACATTGCGTTTATCATTATTTTAACAGAAATATTATGATATTTTTTTGAATAAACTGCAGCATTGCTATTCAAAATTATTTTGGTTTAATTGTCGTTATGTTAAAAATTTTGGGAAATAGACGTTTTTGGGAAAACTCTATTTTTTCGATTAATTCAAACATCTATTCAAATTCCATGCCAAAATGTAGAAAAAAATTTTCTAAGGCAAAACCCCAGAATTATTTTATACAAAAAGTAGGAGACCCGTATTTTTTTTTACTCGATAAACCGATATGTGTTTATTATACACAGGTTCTCGATAATTGTTTTTAGGCCTTAAATAATGTCATTGCATTTGGAAAAAAAAAAAAAAAAAAAAAACCAAAGACCCCGTTTCTGAGTTTTGACCCTTTTTAAAAATATGCTACGATTCATGTTAGCACTATAATTGTTAAATGCACAAAAAAACCTTGAATTAAGTGTGCATAAAATAACTTTGCTAATAATTAATGGAAAACTGGACATGATGGGTTTATCAGTTTATTTACATAAATTTTTTATTGTTAGTTATGGTTAAATTGACAACTTTAATTGGTAAGTAAATCGGTAGTCGAAAAAATAGGGACACCTAAAAAAGATTTTTGGGTCTAACCTATTTTCGGTAAACTAGATTGATGTGCGATTTATCACTAATGCCTGCTCTAAAATTTTATTATGTATATGTTTCTAAAGGGTGGTTACAATTTAAGGGTCGATGTTGGATGTAAAACAGGCCTGCAAAAGTGAAGTGTTTCTGCATTTGTTCAAAATTTCTCCATCGCTGTTTCGATTTGAACTTGCAAAGACACATGCGGGCAAAATTAAAATTCAGCCTATTATGCCAAAAATGGTTAATGGAAAATGCATTTTTTTAACTACTGATTTTTTTGGTCAACTTAACCCAAGATTGTTTACATATCGAAAATAATTGGAGACCCATTTTTGTTAATGGGATCAAGGTCGAAAACCAATGCATCACATAGAGTAATTCCGGTTTATGCTGCGGCATCATAGGGGTACTTCATATCGAAAAAGGCTGGCCAAATTACCGTGGATGGTGTTCGGCTATCGTGAAATGATAAAAACTTTTTGTGGCCTGAATTAAGATATGGACTGTGGACGATATGGGTTTCAAGAGGACGGTCCTTGCCATACAGCTAATGAAACAATGGCTCTTTTGGGCAAAAAAATTTGATGTAAGTTGATAGTCTCAAGCACGTTTGGCGTTTCTAGAAAAGACTGGGTAAAAAACCGCAAAAACTCTGATTTTTGAGATATGAACTTTTTTTTTTGGGGTGACTTCAAGATGTGATTGGTAATATGCGAACACCATTCTTATATCTAAAAGAAAGGACAAAAAAAAAAAAAAAACATGTTGCCCAATTTGTTGCCGATAATTTGTTCGCTATCTAATCAGTGTGCATATGTATATAAAAAGAAATGTGATGTATGTTAAACCCTACCTATCGACAACAATGCGTTTAGCATAGTTTTCGTGCAAAATGAGTTTTTTAGCGAGGAAATGCTTTTTAATTTTCTATGAATTAATTTTTAAAAAACAATTAGAAATGTCTGATTAAATTACTCTCGTTTTATATAAATTAAATTTTTTTTTTTTGTGTAATAAAAAATATAAATTAAATTTGAAAACTGTACAAAACTATTTAAGTGAGATGACAGCCCCTTAACGATATTGGCCAAGCTGTCTTTGTACAATGAAATTTTTTCGAAATTTTTTTTTAGAGATTTACAAAGCAGATTTATTAGAGATTTTCTTAAAACCTCCGCACATACTTGGAAAGCATTGAGCTGTACGGCTTCTAAGGCTAACAGAGATAAACCATAAAAAGGTTCTTTATAATTTAACAATTTAATATATTTTTAGCTACTATATAAAAGTATATTAGCTTATTGACCTATATGTACTCTATGCATGTCGTTATGCCTCTATTAATAGGTTACAAATTCACGAATAATTTTCACATACCCACTCTTTACACTCTGTATAAAAGGCATAAAAATAATAATAATGGAAAAACAATTTATTAGCTATGTGGCTACAATTTTAAAATTTCTAAAATATATATTTAAAATGTATTTATTTATACATAGTATGCAAACAATGTGCCAACTAAATGGTGAAAATCAATTTAATATAATTTTCCAAATGAGGCAAAATCAATTTAGTTAAAAGTCGTTCAGCGTCAAGTGTTTTCAGTTTTTTTTTTTTCGAATATTTAAACAACAAAATATTTAAAATAAAATGTTTTGTAATGCATGAAATAGTTTTCAAGTAGTTTAATTTATTTGTTTTTATTTTTAAAGAGTGAAATGATTTACCAAAAAATCGTATTATGTATTTACATATGCACTGAAGTATTTAATGCATTTAAAAGCAATTTGAATGTTCAATGTTAGTAAATAATTGAATAATTTTTGAGTGATTGTTATGAAGTTATTAAAATAAATAGCAAAGTACAGTAAAGTCTGGCAGTAATAAATATTAATTAAATAGTTGGTTACTTTTTTAAGTCAGAGTCTTAAAAAAAAAAAGAAATGTGACAATCATGGACATAGCTCAATCAGAACGATGGAAGCAGTATCTAAAAACATAATTTATTTCAAAAAAAAGAAAAAAAAACATGTGCAAATGTCAGCTAATGACATTCACCCAGCTAACTAGCTAACCAACTAATCGGATGCCATCTAACCTTTACATTTCTTTTTTTATATACATTTAAACGATTTTCACTATTGTATCTTTTTCTTATACACATTCGCTTTTTTATCGCTGTGAAAATAACCAAATTTAGCGCTAAGCCAAATTAGTTCAAAATCTAAAACTAAAACAAAAAATCAAGGCAGTCAAAATAGGCAAAATAGGCAGAAGCAGAGAATGTAAAATTAAATCGAATAAAATGCATTTAAACTGGTTTTAGCCGGGCTAAGAGTTAGCGGTGCAGGTGACCAAAACTGAGATAGGGAGCTACAGATACATACAACTTGACTCATTTGATATTCATT
This sequence comes from Leucophenga varia, assembly GCA_018903435.1. Taxonomy (NCBI): domain Eukaryota; kingdom Metazoa; phylum Arthropoda; class Insecta; order Diptera; family Drosophilidae; genus Leucophenga; species Leucophenga varia. The sequence goes on from JAEIFJ010000689.1 coordinate 103,849, forward strand.
AAATATTCCAGCGACTGCATACAAATTGTGTTGATTTGACTCTTTTTTAATACCCTGTATCCAAAGGGTAAAAGGGTATATTAAGTTTGTGCGAATGTATGTAACAGACAGAAGGAGGCTAGATAGACTCCATAAAGTATATATATACTTGATCAGTATTGGGGAGTCGAACTAACTATGTCTGTCTGTCCGTCTGTCTTTCTGTCAGAATGTCCGTCTGTCATGCTGCCTGCCATATGAGAGAGATTATCTCGAAGACTATAAGAGATGGGGCCAATATATTGGAAACTTAAGCTCTCCTAAGCCGTCAAATGACACTTGCAAATGGGTTTTCTCTAGATTCACTCTACTCTCTAGTAGCCCCCATACAAATGTACCCCAAAATTTGGGTTTTTGCATTAAAACGTCATTGATTTTTATTCTAAGAAGTTCAAATTTAGTATAAACTAGCAGGTAATCGCGGCTTTGCTCGCGTTTTTTTTTTTGCTCCTCTTTGGTGGCTAAATATAAATTGTTCAAAAAATGTGGGTTCAAATTTTGGAAGTCCCCTAAACACGACTAACCATCATTCAAATGCGCTCAGTTTCAAGTCTCTACGTCTATTCAATCCAAATGTATGACTTTTTTCAAGGCTCTCATTAGGCCTAGGTCAAAATTTTCTAAAATCCCGTCTGAGTGCTTACCTGTAATAAAAAATAAAAAAATTGGTCAAAAAATCTATATTGGGTCCACATATGGGTCCCAGGTCCAAATTCCGGAAATCCCTTGAACACCTTGAACGCCAAAAACGTTTTTTAACCATCTTTCAAATGAGCTTTGTTTTAAGTCTCTACGTCTATTCACTTCAAAGATATGGCTTGCCGGTTTCAAGGCCCCCATTAGGCCCCGGGTCAAAATTTTCCAAATTTTTTCCTTTCTGACCACATCTAAGATGAGAGCTACAAAACAAAAAAAAAAAGTTCAAATCGGTCGTGTCATTCTCGAGTTTTAGGCGTTGTTAATGCACAGCTATTCAGTTTTATATATGTATATAGATTATGTCTATGATAGTCTCCCAATATGCCAATAGCCCCCATACAAATCTACCCCAACATTATGTGTTTTTTGAACAAACACGTCATTGTTTCTTATTCTAGGGAGTCTAAATTTGGTCTAAATTATGTCTATGATAGTCCCAATGAAATATAAAAATATGGATAGGTCCGACAATATTTTAGGTATAGCCCCCATAAAAAGATATACCCGATTTTATAAGTTTTTGGATAAAAATTAAATTCAATGAGGTATTTTCACTAAATAAAGGTAACTTAAGGTAAATAAAGATTGGGTACAGAGTATCTTGCAGTCGAGCATACTCGACTTCAGCGTTCTTTCTTGTTTTTTTAATTTTTTTTTAGAAGCTTTCATTTTGAAAATTTTTTGTATTATTCTACTGAGGCGAACAGATGGGCAGACAAACGAATGGACGGACGGACAGAAAAACTTTTGTTCATGTTTAATATTTAAAGCTAAACGTTGGCATACAAAAGACAGCAATATTTAATTTCATAAAATGAACTTTGACAAAACAAAAAATTTTAATCTGCAAATTTAAAGTTAAAAAAATAATTATTTAATTTAAAAATATCAAAATATTTTAATGCATAACTTTTGTTTTCGAGCAAAAATAGAAAACAAAGAAATGACATAAAATATTATAACAATGGACTTGATAATAAAGTAATTACAATGACAATGGACAGCTGACGCCCAACGTGTCAGCCTAAAGTAAGGCAGCCAACCAAATGTTTCATTTGCCCAACTGACCAACTGTTTTGAAGTGAATGGCTGAATGGCAAATGCATGCAGTAAACGTGGCGGCATGGCATGAGCGTCGAAGCGGCACAAGTGCTGCAAAAATAGTTAAAAAAAAAAAAAAAATACTAATAAAAGTACTCGATTTGGCTTCTGGTAAAAAGTTAACGCTCGAGTAAAGCGGCAAATTGTAATTCAAATACAAAAATATTAGCTAGCGGCGGCGTCGGCGCATATCAACAGGTTGGGTTGTTGGGCTGCCAAAACACAAAAAATGAGTGACGTGAATGGCAGCAGAATTGTTATCTACAGACTACAGCGTTGTGTTTGGAGTTTGTTTATAGTTATTTTACCAACTATCGCGTCATTCATTTCAGATATTCGTTATAACACCCGCAATTTTTGTTGTTTTTTTTTTTTTTTTATTACAGCGCGCACATTTTTTTTGTTTGGTTATGAAGTCACGTTTGCCTGACGAAAAGTTGTTGCAAAGAAATGTTAAACTGCAAAGTAAAAGAAAAAAGAGAGAGGGTTAAAAAATTTAATGAAAAAAAAAAACTCGCTAAACTTTGTGTGCCACATTTTACCTTTGTTCGAAGAAATGGCTTATATGAATATGAACAAAAAAAAAAAAAAAAAAAAAAATTTTATTATGCTGCCAAAGTATTGTGCCAGCTGTTATTGTACTTAGCTACTACTGGCTTTAAATACTTATTAGCATACAGTAAAACCTCAAATGTGCGAACAACCAATGCTCTTTTAGGACTTCATAATTAAATTATTTTTTTTTAATCAATTTTTTATAATAAAAAAAACTTAAGTAATACCCTCGTAACACGCAATTTATAATTTTCAGACTAATGTATTGATTTTTTTTTTTCAAAACAAAAACTGAAAATAATGGGATATGAAGGTCACCTAAATGATTTTTTTTTTTGATTCCACCCATTTTTGGATATTTTATTGGGACTATCATAGGCATAGTATTATAATAGATTAACTATTATCTATACTAATATTATGAAGAGGAAATGTTTGTTTCTTTGAAATGAATATGCTCCAAAACTACTAGACCGATTTAAAAAAAATTATTTCACCGTTGGCAAGCTACACTATTCCCGAGTGACATAGGCTATGTTATTTGGAAAAATTTTGACCCGGGGCCTAATGAGGGCCTTGAAATTGGAAAAGCCAAATATTTGGATCAAAAAAGACGTAAAAAAATGTATTTATTTTTGGGTTTTTTTAGAATTCATGTGAGCAACAAGACGGGATTTTGGAAAATTTTGACCCGGGGCCTAATGGGGGCTTGAAACTGGAAAAACCATATCTTTGGAATGAATAGACGTAGAGATTAGAAACAGTGCTCATTTGAAAGATGGTTAAAAACCCATTTTTGGCGTTCAAGGTGTTCAAGGGATTTCCGAAATTTGGACCTGGGATCAATATGTGGACCCAATATAAATTTTTTTGACCAATTTTTTTTTAATTACAGGTGAGCACTTAGACGGAATTTTTTGACCAGGGGCCTAATGGGAGCCTTGAAAAAAAGGCATTTGTCGTGTTTAGGGAATTTTTTGAACAATTTATATTTAGCCACCAAATAGAAGCAAAAGAAACGCAAGCAAAGCCGCGGGTACATGCTAGTTAAAAGTAAAGAAAACGTTTTGCCAATATCTCTAAGGGGTTGTCATCACAGCTGAACCTTTTTGTAGAATTTTGTAGACTTTTCATTTTCATATTTTATTCAGACCTACAAAGTTTAATTTATGGTAAAAGAGTAGTAAATTAATCTGAAATTTGTGATGGAAATTTTTAAATTTAAAATAATTTCCCGCCAAATAAATCAAGTTGCATGACAACTCTGCTAGCTGCATTGTTGTACATACATTAAATTATATTTATGATTTCGTTAAGCGAGATACTGAGTTACGATGGGATCAATATGAAGCTCTAATTGGATTATGTAGTAGTAATTGGGTTATGTAGTTGTTAACCCAGGGGCAGATCCATAACGCTCTTTTGATAGGAAACTCATCTGTGAAAGACGAAGGTATTTGTGATTGTATGTGCCCTATTGTTTGAGATTTTTATCTCCTATGATTCTCGTCAATGTATGAAATGTCTAAATCAATCAAAATATTAATTCAAATTCAAACAAATGAACAAAACTGTTCAGGTGGGAAACGTTCCAAAGTAAATTCTGATTTCTGGCTTACTTTTTTTTTCTAACTTTACTTTTACTCTAAAATGTTGATTTATTTATATGAAAATTTCTCCGAGAAGGCCAAGCAATAGGATATTTGTCTCACATGAGTTCCGGACACCAAGATATTCTAGGCTGCGAATATCTTCCTCCAGGGACGACTTCGATACGAAATTCCATGGCCACTTTGAAGCTGCAACTGAGCTACGAAATAACCAGGCTAGCAGAGATGAGATAAACCACAAATCCCAAGTACAATATCTCGAAACTCACATGGCCGGAATACTATAAGCGAACAGCCCAACTCATGCGCCACAATAGACAGACTCTATACGTGATGGGAGGAACTCTAACGGGACACTTCCGGTTGGCAGAAATGCAGTTAGTCTATGTGTTGCATCCATTGACTTCTGTAGGAGTTGTAGAAACCAGGAGGCGAAGTAGACAGTGAAACACTTTCTCTGTCACTGTCCTGTACTTAAGGGAACAAAGTTTACCGTTCTTGGTAGACCATTTCTAGGTAGTCTGGAGAAGAGTGTATCAGTCAAGATTAGTACAATACAGTAATCGCATTTATATGATAATGGATCTGGTTCGAGTAGGGAGAATAAAAACATATGATAACACAATGGACCTAATCTGGCCTAGGGTTATGTTGCGAAGATTCGCTAAGGACATTATAACCTAACTTACATATATGAAAACTTTTTTCCGTAATCAAGGAAATCTAAACTTAACAATTATGCCTATTAAAGTCCCCATAGTCAACTCATGATACCGTAGCGTTGCAGGATCTGACTAAATTATGAAAGACAAATTAAGATCGAAAGTGGGCCTTCTAAAAAAACTGTCCCCATTAATGTTTGGTGCGGTTAATACACATTTTTATACCCGTTACAGCATAATGTAGGGTATATTCAGTTTGTCCGAAAGTTTGCAACGCATTAAAGGAGGCATTGAAGACACCATAAAGATATATATATTATTGATCAGGTCGATGAGACGAATCGATCTAGCCATGTCCGTCTGTCTGTCTGTTGCGATGCGTTTTACTCGTAAAGTTTTAAAGATATTGACCTGAAATTTGAAACTTAAGCTTTTTGTGCTCCTAGTTAGTTTGTATGTTAGAACCAAGGTGCCACGCCCATTTTTAGATGTAGTCCCTATACAAACTTACCACTTTTTTCGGTTTTTTGTATGAAAATTGTTAATATTTATGAATAAATTTACTCCAAAATCAGGTAAAAATACTTCTTATGTCATCCAATATCAAATCAAAGGTGCCACGCCCATTTTAATGTACAGCCGCCATACAAATTAACCGCCCATTTTCGAGTTTTTGTATGGAAACATTGAATTTTTCTGAATGAATCCAATTAAAATTAAATAAAATCAATGCCAATCTCCACCTAAGTGTACACTATCGATGTGGTAAGGATCGAGCTAATATAAAATAAAGCCTCCATACAAATTTTACCAAATTCATCGTGGAATTTTATCTAAGCACCTGTTGAACATATAAACTATTAAAAGTGTTGTGTAACGGGTACTTTAGCTTCGGTTCCACCGTAGTTAACGTTATACTTTGTTTTAATTTTGAAAAATCAAATTTTTAATGGATCAACTGATTTACCGGTTGAAAGTCAAATAAAATTTTTAAAATCGAAAGCTTACAGGAGGCGAAGAAGATGGTTGGTTCACTATATCAATATAATGCTTTCTGGCATAAATATTTCTTATTTAAAAACTAAAATTCGATGGATCTCTTAATCTGATTTGAAGTAGCAGAATTTCCAAATAAAAGTAGCATTCCATGCATTTGTTCTGTAAATTATTTTATTTATATTTTTAGCTATATTGCCAAAAAAAAAAATTAAACTTTGAATTTTGCGGTTTTCATACAAATATGGTTTGTGAAACACTCAAATCAAAAATATTTTCAAAACATTTTTAATTAACAAAATATTTTTGTAGTATTTTTTTTCTTCAATATTTCCGCTTTAGAAATTTTTTTACAGCGATCTTGTTTATTGAGTTTTTATTAAAAATGATTCATATACAATACATGCGTTCCCTTAAGTCATTATCAGCTACATACAATTTGCAATATTTAATTAAGAGTTACATGTATAGTTTTTTTGAAAGCCTTTTTTATTTCTATTAAAGCTTCGATTATATTATTTTGTGACAACAAAACGCATCATTTGGCATTTATTGTTTAGCTTGAACTATTTGATAAAAAATTTTAATAAAGTTGCTAAACCACAAACAAAAAATAAATTAAAAAATTAAAAAAAATAAATAAATCTGTTGCCAATATTTATTAACGGATATGCAAAAATAATACAATACATGTGTATGCAACGAGCAGATACATTTTTTTATCAATGAAAAGATACAATAAAACCAAACCGATTTAAAGCTATTAAAAGCCAAAATCAAGCGCACAGATTGACTTTCATTTGTTGTGTTTTAAACAATAAAAATAACAGCACAGACCATAATAGACGTCGATGTCGTCGCAGCATTATCAAATAAAAAATTTTTAAACGTTATAAATTCGCCATAAATCAAATGATTTGCAAATAATGCAGAGAAGTGAAGGGGTGCTGGCGTTTATAGACAAAAACAAAAAAAAGATTACAATTTAATTGTTTGCGAAATTAAAAGACAAAAACTTCATTTTATACGCCTCAAAGCGAATTGTTAAATGAATTTTGCGGAAAATATTAGAAATTTGTAATTAAATTGCATTATGAATTGAATTGTCATTGAACTGTGTAAGCGCCATCGAAAAAATAAATAAAAATTGAATTTATTAAAGGTAAAAAAAAAGACAATAACAATTCGCTTTGTCAAAGTGAAAGGATATCGTACAGCCATACCTATTGAAAGCATTCCAAGAGCTTAAATAAATAAATAACAAAAAAAAACAACAAAACCACAAAAAAAAAAAAAGTAACGAAAAAACTAATCCAAGGCGCGCGAATGGACCCTATGGGCGTGTGATATATCACCGGGGTTCATGGTAACTGAACTGGCTGCAGCAAACTGTCAGTTCAAAAAAAAAAAAACAAATAAAAAATACTTGGAAAAATGTTTGACCAACTTAGGCAGCAAACATTGCCAAACTCTGCCAAAGAGTATAAAAATTGCCAACAAATAAAAAAAAAAAAAATATTCGGAAAATAAAGGAAACTGTCAACTATCAAAATGAATAGAATACGTAAGAAAAAAAAAAAAACAGAAATATTTCGGCGCTGCGCCAAAGGCTTTTGTTTCATTTTGATTAAAGTTCTTATTGGATTTAGCGTCAAAGTTCAATTGAATACTAGTATTGTACCTTGGCTGTGCTGTGGAAAAAGTTAGTTAATCGAATTTCAACTATTAATCAAATTCATTGAATAGTTTAACACAGCTGAAGACTTTGATTAAATAAACGAAATAGTGCAATTGTGAGAGGAACTGCACGTGGCAAGAAAAATTGTTGCAAAATGCATGCAACACACATAACAACGTTGACATACAATTTTCAACGCCTACAAAACTAATTACAACTTCCATGAAACATTTACAAAAAAAAAAAAAAAAAAAAATAAAATGAAATGAAAAAGTATTTAAAAATGAATTTAAAAATACACGCAATCGAAAATGTTGTTTGGTATTGAAGAAGTTTTTGTACGCTACGTACGTTTTTAATATATTAGATCAGTGATTGACACTTTTTTTATTTTCGTATCACTTGTGGTTAAGCTAAAGAGTTCTGTGTGTGACTTACTTCGAGAATATTCGTCTGTGCCTTTGCTATTTTTTTTTGTTACTTCATAGACAAGCGTAATAGTAAATGTATGCCCATCACTGATATTCAGAAAATGATCATAAGTCTCATAGTTTAAAACCAGGGCTGAATATCAATAGAAGTTGCCAGAAGTTAAGGGCTTTGCAACCCTTTTAATCGCTGTTTCTGTTCACGAACCGGTTTTTTGTTGGTATCGAACCGAGGTTCGGTTAGGTTCAAGTAATATGTTTGTAAAAAATGTTTTCTTACAAAGACTAAAAAACTTTTTTCCTGCTTGATATGAGCGCTAATTTTCGTAAACAGTCGTCAATTTTATTTACATTTATAGTATTTTTTAAAATTTATTCAATTTAAACTCTGATTTAAAGAAAGGGGGAAAAATAATATCGTACTTAGCGCTCTTTATAAATCCGAACGAGACATTCAGATAGATTGATTTTCCTCTAACCTTCAAGAAAAAAACTTTAAAATTATTTTTTGATTCGAAGAGATGAGCTTACGATCGGAATGAAGAAAATTTCCAACCACAGAACGGTTTCCGCATAAATACAAGCAACATCTTAACTCAACTTAATTTTATAATTTCACACTCATTTAATATAAAGTTCTTGAAAAGAAATCGCGAACCAGATCGAGGCATTTTCTTTTAGAAGAGCTGGTCTATAACCCGGTTCGCTTTAAACACTGATTCGGTTCAAAACCCGGTTCGGTGTGTAGCCCTCGTTAATACATTCCATCACACCAATTAATTCGTCAAAAATTAAATTTTCTTTATTATTTCAGAATGGATTTCTTATTACAAATTGGATCTATAATTTGAAAATCAAAAATATTACCACTTTAACGGAATCTTTGTTGTTTATAATGTTTTTCCATATTTCTGGCAATATCTGTAAAAGTAAAAAAATTCATCTTCGGTCGAAATGTAGGCTGAGCAAGTCAACCAGCGGACGGAAGAATACTTATCTTTTGAGTTCTGACCGGTTTACCAACCAAGAATATTTCATTTTGTGACTTTGGCCTTGTTGTTTTTTCTAATGTGCAAATTAATCGTATTGGTTGAGTTCGAAATTGTTCTTTCGTGATGTTTTCATTCATAACTCCAAGAGCAGACCATGATCATAGTTTCAGAATTTCTGTTTATCCAGGAAATTCCTGGCCTTTTGTATTGGGCACCTTGGTTTCGAAATAAGGTTCGAATTTCAGATCAATATCCTTAAAACTTTTCGAGTATAATAAATTGCAACCGTCAGACGGACATGGCTAAATTGATTAGTCTCATTGAGCTGATCAGGAGTGTATATACTTTCATCTGTCATGCGTTACACACTCTCTGTTAAACTGATAATACCAGTTCATATATATATGTGTAGTACAACATAAAAATATTCCTGTTTATACAAGGTGTGTTCAAAAGTATCGCGAATTTTGAATTTTCGCGGGTTACGTATATTCGAATTTCGATTTTTTTGTGGCGTTATGTTGGTACTCATGTCTCTCACTTATGCCGACAAGCTCGGCCATTTTGAAAGTTCACTTAATTGTTGACAGCTGCTTTGCTTGCACGTGTTTTGGATCGTCTTCGATTTTAACCTATTCAAAAAAATGGATCAAAGAACTTGTATCAAATTTTGTGTGAAAAACGAAATTAAGTGGGCGGATGCATTCCGAATGTTGACTGTGGCATACGGAGAAGCTACCTTGGACCGAAGCAACGTTTATTGGTGGTACAAAAATGTTCTCAGAAGGCCGAGAAGATGTGAACGACGAAGAGCGCCCTGGTCGACCATCGACCTCAACGGACATTGCTCACATCCAAAAAGTAAAAGAATTAGTGCTTGCACACCGCCGATTAACTATGAGAGACATTGCTGATGAAATTGGCGTATCGAAAGGATCAATTAATACAATTTTGAAGGATGCTTTAAGCCTCAAACGTGTCAAGTCTGGGTTGGTACCAAAAATGATGATTTTTTTAAAAACTGTACTGATTCTTCGTGACTTTTTTGCCAAAAGTCCAACCAATATCGTTCCGCAAAAGCCGTATTCGCTTGATTTAGCACCGTGTGACTTCTGGCTATTCCCAAAACTCAAGAGACCACCCGGGAAACGTTTCGTGTCGATGGAGGAGATAAAAGGCTAAATCGAATAGGGCGCTGATGGCTATACCGGAAAGGGACTATTTGGCATGTTTCGAGGATTGGAAAAAACGTTGGCATAGGAGTATTTTATCGGGAGGGGATTACTTTGAAGGGGACAAAATTGATATTCATGAATAAATAAATTATTTTTGAAAAAACACAAAGTATGCGATACTTTTTGAACACACTCGTACAACGATTCACCGCGTACATACGGGTTACCGATCGATCAATTGATCAGGTTACTTTTCGATTGATAGATCAATGTATTCGTATATACAAAATACATATTTTTTTCTGTTCATCTGTGAATACTCACAGTCGATTATTATACTCATTGGAGCAATCACTTTTTCATTAACTTTAAAATTGAAAACTTTTTTTTGAATTTAAAATTTAAAAATGAAATTGTGTACAAACGATTCATCAGTTTTTAAATAATATTCTGAATGAAACAAGTTTCCTATATAAATTTGAATACAATTCACTTGTTATATGAAGAGTATTATAATTTAAAAAAAAAATAAATAAATAAATAAATAAAAATTGCATGCGATAAGCGCAGACAAAGAGCAGCAGCAGCAACAGCAGCAGTCAACTAAAACAACAACAACAACAACAATTTACAGTATTGAAAGCTACTGAAAATTAACAAAAACCAAACAACAACAACAACAACAAAAATTACAACAAAAATAGCGATAAAATTGTCAAACGGAAGTGGTAGTGATGTGTTGTTGTGTGATGTGAGTTGTTGTTGTTGTTTTTGTTGTTGCTGACTTCCATTGCCGCTGGCTACTGCCTTTGCCACGAATGCCGCAACTATGAAGATGCACTGAACCATAACTAAGCGGCTTCAGTATTCGGCTTCGAATTCAGCTACAATAGCAGCCGCAGCCGTATGTTGGCTTAAATCATCAATATACAACTCAACTCAACACAGCAAACGATTTCATGAAATGAGTTGAGTCAACTAAAAACTATCTAAAAGTCTTTAACTGAATACCAAAAAAAAAAACAAAAAATTGCAACAACGTTTGACGATCGAAAATGCTTTGACAGATGCAAGCAAAAGTTTTAAACTTTATTTTTTTTTCTTTGTTTTTAGATAAATTTCAACCGATTTTTCGAGGTATTCATTTATTTGCTCGTCTGTACAATAAATATGAAGTCACATATGTGCTGGTGCTCTGCCTAGTTTATTATTATCTTAATGTCGTGCCATAATCTTATGCAATTTTTTTTTTGTTTTTTGTTAATTTATCTTTTTTCATATCAAATGCACCGCTGACTTTCAGCTGCAAATACAAATTTTTGCACAAACTTAAACAAGTTTTATGGCATCTTTATATTAACATATCATATATAGTTTTATGGCATATTAGTTCAGTTTCTAAGTTTATAACAGAGGATGTGATTTATAAAGCAGTACCCGTGTGTTTACCAATAGGACCCTATGTCCGGCCGTATATCCGTTTATGTATCCGTCTCCACAGATGCATACATCTGGATTCCCAAACGTACATCTGTCCGTCAGCACATCCTTACGCTTACCAAAACTAGGTTATGGTTGGTACAGTATAGTACAATGCCTCATCAAAGACAAACTCTTGTATCACGGGCATCCAGAAGATTTTGGTTTTGTTGGCTATGACCCTGATTAAACACAAAGAAACGTGTGCTCGAATGTGGAATTGCATAAACAGCCAGGCTTAACTGGTGTGTCTCAGTTTCTCAGTTTCACTTTTCTCCAAGGAAGGAAGCAAAAATAATCTTGAAATTAGTTCTAAATGATCCATTCTCTGAAATGTTAGTTGGTGTAGAGTAACCACCTCTGTTTCTAGAAGTCCCGTGTTCTTAAGTTCCAGATAGACACTAGAGCCCTGCAACGATTAACTGGAAAAACAGATATAATCGAGTTTTGACTTACTCTCGAGCCGATGAGTCGAATAACCGAAAGCTTCGATTAAGCTCTTATTTTTACTAGAATAAACGAGTAATCTCTAAATCGTTTATCCATAGCTTCGATTATCCGATCTTTCGGATATGACTCGAGTTTAACTCGGATTCAATTTTTTTTTTTTTTTACTATTTTGATTAGAGATGGGGAAAAGTGTAGGCTTTTGTCGTGGCCCGTCGCTGACATTTCAAAATTTAAGCTCGTGCGTGTTCGTGCGGGTCAAAATAAAAAAAAAAAAAAAAGGCATGGTTCATTTTTCTTTCGATTAATTTTTTAAGTGTCATCATCTCTTCTAATTGGACAGCGTTTTTTTCAATGTCAAAACTATTTTCAAATGAGATTCTATAATAATTTGAACACATGCTAGAACTATACATCAATCGAGTATCCGATCAACTTAATCGATGACATTCCTGAGTCGACTCATACCGAATTTAAGCGAATCGGGCGTGTTGATCATTTTCCCACCCGTTAGCTCCTTGAGTTACTCGAATCGTGTTTTATTTCAGGTAATTGTGCAGAGCCCTATCGGACACCCAAATAAAGCATTCAGGACTATCTGTTCATTTTTCGTCTATAAATTCAGTCATTGCATCACCTACGTCCTCTGTCCATTTAGCCAACTCTTCCAATTATTTACACAGCAAAGTTAAAGTGAAGCGTATAAATCTTTTTTCATTTACTTAAGATTTTTTTACAACAATTTTATACCACTAGGCAATTTGCGATACAGCATCTTCAAAAAAAAAAAAAAAAAAAATAAATAATTTACTTTGGCTCGACCTTGGCTGCCAAAGATTACGAAATTCAAACGCGCTTGAATTGCATGAAAAATAAAAAAATGCCAATGACTATTTTTGTTGTTGTTGTTGCTTTGTGCAAGGAATGTGACCATAGCCAAAATTATTTGTCGAGTTGTTTTCAAGGGGCTTGACTTATTACAACAAAAAAAAAAAAAACATATTTTTCTTTTAAATTAAAACAAGTTTTCTCCTCAAACGCCATATTCAATTGCCAATTTACACAAAAATTCATTGGCGCCTCAAGGAGTCGTCGCGGCTGCCGCAATTGTGCTGCTTGAAAAGTGCCTGTGTGGCTTGATTGCTGGCTTAGCTGCAATGGCTGAGGTTAAAGGTAATCAATATGCTAAATTGAGGATATACCTGTGCATGCAGCTTGTTTGCATTGTTGTCGGAAGTGTAGTAGTAAGGTTGCAGCGTAATTGTTTACTTAACTAATGACGCCAATCAGAGAGACAATGGCGGTAGTATATAGAGACGACAAATTTGCAGCTTTTATTGAAATAAATATTAAACATTAAGGTGAAGATGGCTGGAATTGTCTTATTGCTGTGCCAGGTAGCGGTAAGCGTTATTCACAAAAAGCTTCCCTTTAAATTGAATACTTAGATCCAAGTGTCTAACAAATTCCCTTTACAGCGTATTCATTTTACGCCATACACAGAGAGAATAAACTAAGCACATTGTACTTATATTAAGCACACTCGTGGGCAAAATTACGGAATTTTAAGTTTTTTATACCCGTCTGGAGGGTATATTCATTTTGTCTGAAAGTTTGTAACATTAAAGGGTACGTCATTGATCCATAAAGTATATATATTCTTGATCAGCTCGATGAGGCGAATTGATGTCTAGCCATGTCCGTCCGTCTGAGTGTCTGTCCGTCTGTTTGATTTTTTTTAATTCACTCTCGGTCAGTTTAAAAGATATTAAGCTGAAATTTTAAACTTAAGTTTTTCTCTCCAACGACTACATCAAGTATGAAAGTGCCACGCCCAATTTTAGGTATAGCCCCCATACAAACTAACCTTTTTTTTTTTGATTTTTTTATGAAAATGCATTTATTTATAAATGTATTCATTCCAAATTGGGTATAAAAGTAGTTGTTATTCAAGAATGTATTCAATTAAAATTGAGTGAAATCACGTCGTATCAATCGTAATGTCAAAGTCACGATGCCACACCCACTTTTTAGGTATAGCCCCATACAAACTTATCACCCATTTTCAAATTTTTGTATGAAAATAGCTGCTTTTTATGAATTAATCTTTTCCTCAAATTGGGTAAAAATATATCTCATATGTATCATCCTATCTTTACTCTACTGATTTTATAGGATGTTATATATGTTTGTTCCAAAATAAGGTCACCACCCATTTTCTAATTTTTTTCAAGGAATGTTTATTATTCTTGTCTTGGAAATTTGACTCCATTATTGTGTCTTAACTTTGGACTATAGATCAACTATCCCTTCTTCAAATTTTATGTAACTTTAATGATTTTAAATAAACTAAACCAAGATGGCGGGTATTTGAGCTTCGGTTCTACTGAAGTTAACGTTTTTTCTTGTTTTTAAATCAAATTTATCTCGATTTGAGAAAAAACTCATATTAAGAACGCAATGAATTTATACCAAGACTAAAATTATGTAAAGAACGATTTTTACTTTTATCAAGACCGAATTGAACTTATATAAACAACAAGTTTTACATATATGAAGAACGAACTGAACTTATAGTAAGAACGAGTTAAACCTTATCCAGAACAAATTTAAGAACGAATTAAACCTAAATTAAGTATGAGTTGAACATATTGTATATTAAGAACGAATACCTACTTGTATCAAAGCGAATACTTTTAAAAATACCATGACAAAATATATAGATTTATATATTGTATTTATATATTGAACTTGGAGTGTACTTAAAGGTTCAAAAAAGTATAATCAAGCGTATTTGTTTTGTAAAGAGAAACATTCGTACTCATATCAAGTACATTAGTTCTCACATCAAGAAGCAATTATTCCCTCCAATCAAACAGTTAAAAGGGACAGAGAAAAACAAAAGCTATATAAGTGATGCAAAAGAGCAAATTGGTTCGATCACGTATTTGATCTTCCCTCTTTTGACATTAAGCTGATTGTTCTCAATGCAAGCACATTGTAAATGTATTACAAGAACCAATTCGTGTGATTTCGTACATATGTTCTTAGAAGTAAAACTACGGAACCTGAACTCGTGGATTTGACGAATTAAAGGGCTTTCTTTTAAAATATTTGAAAGTATTTGATAAGTACTTTTGTTATGTGCAATGGCTCAAATTTAATGGTAGAAACCTACCCCTTAATTTAACTTTGATGTATGTAAGGCACTAAACTCTGTACATATTATATCCGCCATTTGAAATTGAAAATTCTTGCATAAAATTTGGATTCAGATACCCCGAAAACCCCCCGAGTAATAAATTTCAAACAAATATAAGAACTTTTAAACTTTGACCCTCCCCCCACATCACCCTTAAATTTGGACCTTTGCCGATATAAAAAAATACGTGTCTATTTTAATACCCGCCACATAGTGTGAAGGGTATTATCAGTTTGTCGGAAAGTTTGTAACGCATTAAAGGAGGCATCGGAGACCCCATAAAGTATATATATTATTGATCAGCTCGACGACGACGAATCGATTTAGCCATGTCCGTCTGTCTGACCGTCTGTCTGTTGCAATGCGTCTTTCTCGGAAAGTTTTAAAGATATTGACCTGAAACTTTAAACTTAAGCTTTTTGTGTTCCTAGGCAGTTTGTATGTCAGAACCAAGGTGCCACGCCCACTTTTAGATATAGCCCCCATACAAACTTACCATTTCTTTCTATTTTTTTCTATGAAAATAGTTTTAATTTATGAATGTATTTACTATAAATCGGGTAAAAACACTTTTTATCCAATGTCCATCCATCCAATATCAGAAAAAAGGTACCACGCCCATTTTTAGATATAGCCCCCATGCAATCTTACCACTATTTTCGATTTATTGTTATTATTTGAAAATGTATTTACTGCAAATATGGGTAAAAGCACTTCTAATGACATCCAATTTCAAAAGAAAGGTGCCCATTTTTTTGATATGGCCCCTAATACAAACCAAGCGCCCATTTTTTCAGATTTTGTATGAAAATAGTTCTTATTGATATTGTATATTCACTCCAATCTGTGTAAAATCACTTCTACTGTTGTCCTATGAATATGCTTCCGATATGACAAGGATCGAGCCACTATAACATATAGTCCCATACAAACTCACCTTCTATTTTTTTATTTTTTCAAGAAAATTAATAAAGTTTCGTGTGGGGGGTTTTTTGGGCTTCAGTTTCCCGAAGTTAACGTTCTTGCTTGTTACCCTTAAATTTTTCCACATTAAAATAAACAAATCTTTATTCGTTCGAATCGGTGAGTCTGGGTTTCGTAGTGTTCCTTGTAAGAACAAATATAGTCATTCTTAATTTTCTAACTGCTTTTGTCTCGCTGTATGCATGAATCCATGTTCCTAAAAATATGTTTTCCAACCATTTAATTTAAAAACCGAACTTTTTTATGCCATTCTAACTCGTCATGCTACTTTAGGTCTATAATTTTCGCCGAACATTCATTACAAATTCAAATGACGCCTTTGAAATCGTTTTATGTCAGCGTCCCCTTTTGTTGTAACTCAGCAGTTAAGCACGAAAAACATATTAATTACAATTTTAATTGAATTAAATGCGCAATGCAGACGATTGCGCTTGACGCCATGCGATACGCTTCAATTAACAAAATTGCACGCCGACCCGATTCAATATGGACAAAAAAAAACAAAAAAGAGAACATCTTTTTTTTGTTTTGTTTTTGGCAAAAAACACATGCTGACACATACATAAGAATGTGTTGACCAACACCGCCTGTAAGCATTCGGGGTATTTAGAAGGAGACGCGCCTAACTCGGCACATTTGGCAGCTGCTGCAGCAGTGGCAATTTTTAGAGCCGAGAGCTAAAAAGTAATTTTGAGTGAAAATGCTCGTAATCGTAAATTTTAAAGTTTGAACTTGTATTTTTTTTTTTGTACGCACACATATAAAAAAACAAACACACACATAGATACTCACACACGCATACTAATGCATTTGGAGGCGACATTTGCAATGTTGCAAAAATTAGGTCAAAGCAATAGAAATGTTACAACTTTTCAGACAGTCGATGTGGCTAAAGTGTGGCAAAGTGGATATTATGCAGTTCAACCAATACATATTTATATGTGTGTGTGTCCTAATGGGTTGCAGCAATGTGCTGCTGCAGAAAAACTATAACCGAATTACGAGAGTTTGTTATAAATTATCTGCAAACAGTTTCAATTCGGTTTGTAGTTCGTTTTGGTTGTAAATTGCTTCCCATTGCATCATTGTGTTTTTTCTATACAAACTGCTGCTGCCCCTCTACACACACATATACATATGTATGTCTATGGTGGCATAGTAATACCGCACTTAAGCCACCCTGTCAGTCACTATTTGCACAATTAAGTTTGTGATATTTAAATTTGTTCTTTGTTTGCCTCTTTAGTTTATATGACTTTTTTTCATACAATTTTTAAATACTTTTTAAATTTAAAATTTTCAAATGTGGTAAATTTAGATCCGAAAGGCATTTAATCCAGCTATAATTTATCATATTTTCATTTTATGTCCACAAATTTAGCATGCCAGTTGTAATGTAATTCGTCTACTTGGGATAAAAAAAAAAAAAACAGCTTTAAAAAAGACGAAGTATAACTCTGACTAACCGATGCTTCTTTGGTCTCGGTATGCGAAGTAGAGTCTTATCCAGAACAACGAAAATCAAACTCTAAAAGCACTGATTATCCCAGTCCTCATGTGTGGCGCAGAAACATGGGTCATGTCAGATTATGTGTAATATATATTTGAAAAGAGTAATCAATTTGTTATGATTAATCAATTGGAAATTTGATTCTTTAAAAATTAATGTAAATTCGAATCTTAAAGATGATTTTATCAGGGGAAATTATAAAACACATTTGGATCAGACCATTAAATTGCTATAATCAATTAATTTGGTACCTAAAACATAACCTTTAAAGGCCTGTTAGATGGATATGAGCCGCAAGACAGAGTAAAGAATCGTTTAAGTAAACACAAGTTCAAAATAATAAACCCTATGGATAGAGTATGAATATGAAGGGCTCTCCAAAACTGAAGTCGATTTCTTTGTAAACTTGTGCTATTAGTAAGGCCCAAAAAATACTTAATATTAGTATTTTTAAAAGAGTACGTTTTAAATTGAGTTTCAAAACAATGTAATTTTTAAATTGTAGTTTTTCACTTGATAAATATTGTAAATAACTGATTTCTAGAAAGATGTGTTTAACTTAAATAAATTCAATATCGATAATTTACAATCGACCTAAGGCCTACAAGTGAACCCAGAGACAAGACCTGAAAGATGAAGGCTTTGACAAAAAATGATAATTGAAATTACCCTTCCCTTCTAAACCTTTTTGGATTTTTCAAATATATTTTTTTTCACCGAAATATCGCTATTTGAAATTTTACAATTAAGCGTATTAACCCCTTTAACGCTTTTACGCTTAATTGTAAAATTTCAAATAGAGATTTTTCGGTGAAAAAAAGATATTTGAAAAATCCAAAAAGGTTTAAAAGGGGAAGGGTGGTACTTTCAATTGCCATAAAACGTTTTTTGATAATAAGTTTTTCCTTCCGTCACGTAACCTTAAAAACCGCAAAAAACGCGTTTTTTGCACTTTTAGGTTAGGATATCTCAAAAACCAGACGTATAGGAGCAATTCCGAGCATGGATTCGGATTCAGCGCATCAAAATCCTTCGGGTGTGTTAGGTCCGGTCTCTGGGTCTAGACTTTTGTTAAATTTTGTCGGCCTGTGTAATCTATAAAAAATGTTAATCATTTTACTATGGTAACATAACTATGATAGCACTAGTTTTTCATGGACCTATTTCAATGTATTTTGGGGCGTAGATTCCAAAAATGTTTTTTTAAGGATATCTGTTTCTAAATTTGGATGGTAAGTGTAATAATATTGGGTGCGCAACTAAATAATTTCGTATTTGTTATTAACCTCATATCTATTTATGTAGTCAATATTTTGACAGTGACAGCTATTCTATGTTAAAGAACATTTGATATGTCACAGTGAATATTAGTAAACACACAAATTTTTATACCCGCCACACATAGTGTGAAGGGTATATTCAGTTTGTCGGAAAGTTTGTAACGCATTGAAGGAGACGTCGTAGACCCCATAAAGTATATATATTCTTGATCAGCTCGATGAGACGAATCGATTTAGCCATGTCCGTCTGTCTGTCTGTCTGTCCGTCTGTCTGTCTGTCTGTTCGTCTGTCTGTTTATTTCTTCGCAATTTTTTGATGAAGATATTTAGATATTACGCCGAAATTTGGAACTTAAGCTTTTCTCGGCAACGACTATTATGAGTTCGAGAATTAGAGTGCCACGCCCATTTTTAGGCATAGCCCCCATACAAACTTACCGTTTTTTTCCGATTTTTTGTATAAAAATTGTAATTATTTATGAATGTATTCGCTCCCAATTGTGTAAAAACATTTCTTTTGTCATCCAGTGCTAAAACCAAAATGCCACGCCCTCTTTTAGGCATAGCCCCCATATAAACTTTCTATTTTTTCCGATTTTTTGTAAAAAAATACTAATTATTTATGCATATATTCACTCCAATTTGGCTAAAAACATTCTAATGTCATCCAATGTCAAATCAGATGTGCCACGCCCATTTTTTGGTATAGCTCCCATACAAACTTTCGGACCATTTTCGATTTTTTTGTATGAAAATGGTTATTATTTATTCATGTATTTACTCCATATTGGGTAAAAACTCTTCCAATATCATGGTGCCACGCCCATTTTCAGGTGTTTCTTGCATACAACCTTACCGCCCGTTTCCAGATATATTCGAGAAATATGTTGTTATACATATCTGTATTTTAAGCTCAAAATTTTAAATTAATATTGTGTGTAAACTTGGGTGACCACTGATGATTACACATAAACTCTTTAAAGATTCGTGTGACGGGTATTTAAGCTTCGGTTCTACCGAAGTTAACGTTTTTCTTGTTTTTATTACAGTCAAAATGTCAAGTTACGTTCCAACAAAACAGCATTTGCGGGGAGGTTTGCTTTTGCTCTTCAATTTAAAGAAAAGTGCAACAGAAGCACATCGTTTACTCTCAGAAGCTTATCCTAAATATGCTCCAGAGGTTAGAGTATGTCAGCAGTGGTTTGCACGATTTAAAAGTGGTGATTTTGACACAGAAGACAAAGAGCGACCAGGTCCATCAAAAAAGTTTGAAGACGAAGATTTGGAGGCATTACTCGATCAAGATTCATGTCAAACTCAAGAAGAACTTGGAAAAACATTGGAAGTCACTCGACAAGCCATACATTCACAAACAAGGAAATTGGGTGCCACACGAATTAAAGCCGAGAGACGTTGAGAGACGATTTTGCATGTCTGAAATGCTGCTTAATCGCCACAAAAAGAAATCGTTTTTGCATCGTATTGTCACTGGCGATGAAAAGTGGATTCATTACGACAACCCTAAGCGTAAAAGATTATATGTGAAGCCAGGCCAACCAGCCAAATCGATACCAAAGCCGAATATTCATGGTTTGAAGGTAATGCTCTGTATTTGGTGGGATGAGAAGGGTGTGCTGTACTATGAGCTGTTAAAATCGGGCCAGACAATTACGGGAGAGCTATACAGGCAACAATTGATACGTTTGGAAGCAAGCAATAGCCGTAAAACGGCCAGAATGGGCGACCAGACACGAAAAATTGATTTTCCATCATGACAATGCTCGGCCACATGTTGCAGTACCGGTCAAAAATTATTTGGAAAATGCTGGATGGGAAATTCTACCTCATTCGCCTTATAGCCCAGACATAGCTCCTTCTGATTACCACTTGTTTCGGTCGATGCAGAATCACCTTTCTGGAATACGGTTCACCAATGTTGAAGGTATTAAAAAATGGCTTGATGATTTTCTCGGCGCAAAAGATGAGAAGTTTTTTTGGGATGGAATTCATAAATTGCCTGAAAGATGGGAAAAAGTTACCGCTTCCGATGGACAATATTTTGAATAAAATATTTTTTCACTTTCATACTTAAATAAATGGTTTTTTTAACAAAAAAATACGAAATTATTTAGTTGCGCACCCGATAACACAACCTGACAAGAAAAAGAAGTCATGCCATATGCGGCGAATCAGAGGGGTCATTTTATATGTATTTTGAGTTGCTGAATCCGAATCTGAAGTCAGAATATAAAAGTTACTTCGCGTTTTCATTCTAACCTCACACCCACTCAAAAAAAAAAAAATCATGACTTGTACAGTGGACCAGGGTAGTCAATTCTATTGCTTTGGAATATCTACTTATTTTACTAAAATGGCGGATCCAATATGGCCGACGCGCAAAAAATTGCCAAATTTAGAGAATCTTCATGAAACCAACCAATTATGTAATTCGACTACGCTCGAATCTTTATGTACCTTAAGTTAAGTCCAATCTTAGTAACATACCTTATTACATAGCATTTTCATACAAAAACTTTGGGGCTATACCAAAATTTTTTTTTGGTCCCACCCATTTTCGAATATTTTGTTGGGACTATCAAAGGCATAATAAGAAATATAGACATTTTTATGCAAAAACCAAAAATTTTGGTTAGATTTTTATGAAGGTACACCTTTAAATGGGGCTAGAAAAAAACCCGTTTGAAGTGCTTAGGAAAGTCTAAGTTTTAAATATAGTAGCTGAATCGTTTAGTCTCCGAGATAGTCGTTTTCATACGCCATGCAGCACGACAGACGGACGGACAGCTAGTTTGACTTCCATTTTAATGCTAATCAGGGATATACATATATACTTTATAGGGTCTACCTAGCTTCCTTCTGTCTGTTACATACATTTGCACAAGCTTAAACTTAGGGTATTAGTTTATTTTGGGTTTAATACAAATTTATTATACCCTGCACCCGATGGGTAAAGGGTATATTACCCATCAGGTACAGGGTATGAAAAATTGTATTAATGCCAAAATAATCGACTTTTGCTCGTTGTGGACTGGTGCGTTTTCATTAGATTACTCTAGGTGCAATTTAAACCAAATTCGGAGTTCTAAGTTAAGTAACAAAAAACGTTTATATGCGAAGCCCAATAATTTAGAATATGCTTGTATGGGGCTTTCCCTTTAAAAGGGAATGGAAAGTGGAAAGTAGAAATTTGGTTTTATCTCGTATAATCTCCTAGATTACTAGTTAAATACGAGAGACGGACATAGCTATTTTGACTCAGCTTTCCTTCGAGCGTTTTGCCACTTTAGCTTTTACCTGGCTTCTAATTGCTATTTCCTTTATAACCAAGCAACTCATTGCATAAGTTTGAGGTTCCTGCCTATAAACCACCGATTTATTTTTCACTTTCTCATCTTTAAATTTTTTCGCATGCACCATTGGAAATGTAAGTATTTTTTTTTTTTGGAATAATATTTTCTGTTCTGTTTGTTTGTAAATCGTTGCCAGCAAAGAATTTTAACATAAATTTTGTCGTAGATTTATTTGCGCATATACGAGTCCGAGTAGTAGTAGTTGGCCTTATATTTGCTTTTGTTTTTGCAGATAAACGCAAGCATTTGTCTTTTTTTTTTTGTTTCATACATTATAAAGTTTGTTTGTTTTTTTGGGAATTGTGCTCTTAACAATATTTTTTTTTTTATAGTTTATACAAAACACAAAAACATGCATACAGCTTTTTATTGCAAAAAGATGCTATTGTTTAAATTTGGCATGAATAAACGAAAAAAAAAAAAATATTTGTATATTTTGCCTTTAAGCGCTCTTGGCACACTCTGCTTTTGCTTCAAATCATTTACTTCACAAACAAATACGCAGACATATAAAAAGGAAAAAAAAACAAATAACAAAACTAAGACTTGCTACACTCACACAGAAACCCAATTGGCTGTGCGCATCCTTTTTTTTTTTTTTTTTTTGTAGTAAGAAGCTGAATTTATCTCAAGTGTAAGTCTGTTGAGAAAAATAGCAACAGAATAGAGCAGAATAAGCAAAAAAATTTATATGCAAACAAGTTTGAAAAACGAAAACAGATTTAAATTTTTAATATATGCACTGCACATGTGACTGAAAGAGATAGAAATATTGAGCATGAATAAAAAAAAAAGAAAACATTATAGGCAAAAAAAAAAAAAATAAATTGTGAGGAAAATAGAAAAATTGTGGCTTTTGCATGCATTGATGATTCGCAATTGAACATTGAATGCATAAGCATTCTTTCAACTACACACTTACTTATTTTTGTAACATTCTAAAATTGACTTTGAAGTGATTGGAAAGTATTTAAGGACTTCATGTTGCACTTTGAAGATCTTTGGTATAAATTGAAGTCAGGTTACAGCCTGAAATATAAAGTTATATACATTTTTACATATGTATTTATCTAGCGACTTCTTTATTGTTTAATTATGAACTTCAGCAGATTCAAGATCTGGTCAAAGAAACTTATGTGACAAATGGATATTGGATTAGAAGTATTTTTACCCAATTTTGTATGGGGGCTATATCTACAAGGCGTGGCACCTTGGTTCAAACATTCAAACTGCTTAGGAGCACAAAAGCTTAAGTTTAAAGTTTTAGGTAAATATCTTTGAAACTTTCCGAGAAAAACGCCCTGCAACAGTCAGACAGACGGACAGACAGACGGACGGACAGACGGACATGGCTAAATCGATTCGTCTCGTCGAGGTGTTTTTGCTGTAGTAAAACCACTATTCTCGAGATAGTACTTGGCAGATTCGAGGTGAATAAATGTGGCTCAAAATAAATGTAAAATAGTGGAGACAAAAATATATTTCAAATGCTAAAAAAAAAATTGTTTGAAGGGTGGTACCTAGATTTTCAGGTTTTAAAATACAAATATACTTGGAAAATGTTTTCAATATTGGCCTTTTAATGTCTGAAACTGTTCTATTAGATTTTTATGCATGATACCAGTCTATTTCATAGCACACAGATGCATACATTCACCAAAGTTAATAGCGCAGATCGCACGGTTTTCATTCTTAAAAATAGTCAAGAGCAACAAAGGTTCCACTTACTTGATACAGGATCATATTCTTTGCTACCGAAATCAATAGAACACACATAAGCAGCACTTAGTCGCCTTCCCATATCTAGATTCTTAGCTACGAACTATGTACTTTCCAAAAGATCTTCAAGGAAATATGGACGTTACTTATTTTGAGCGTTTTTTGTTTGCAGTTAGTAGAGGTTTTTTTTTCCGTTTTAGAAGATATTCCTATAAACAGGTTCATTAAAGTCAATGACATATTTTTTTTTCCAAATCCGCGGCTTATACGCTACCTCAAACTGTCATATGTAGTATGGAAAAGTGGTTCCTTCATAATTTAAGTGATCAGAAATCACATAGCATTCCTATGTATAATCAACGTAGGCGTATAATGAACAATGGGTTTTCCATTTCGGGCTTCCGAAAGTATGCAGCCCTGCGCTGACAACCGTTTGACATAGCTGTAAACCAAAGCGTCATATCGTTAGTTAAATATCTGCCATTTTCGTTTTTGGATCGTTTTAGCATCGCACAACGTGTTAATTTTGTTAAATCATACTATAAAAAGAAAGAACGCTGAAGTCGAGTATGCTCGACTGCAAGATACCCTGTACCCAATCTAAATGTACCTTAAGTTAGGTTCTATTTGACTACCATACCTCGTTGAATTGGATTTTCATAAAAAAACTTAAAAATCGGGTATATCTTTGAATGGGGTTATACCTAAAATTTTGTTGGGCCTACCCATATTGGTCTATTTCATTGGGACTATCATAGACATAATTTATACTAAATTTATACTAAATTTAAATTTTCTAGAATAAAAAACGTTTTTATGTAAAAACCCAAAAAATTTGGGGTAAATTTGTATGGGGGCTATACCTAAAATTTGGTTGGTCCTACCCATGTTGGGATATTTTATTGGGACTATCATAGACATAATTTATTCTAAATTTGAACTTCCTAGAATAAAAAATAATGTCGTCTTTTATGCAAAACCAGAAAATTTTGGGGTAGATTTGTAGGGGGAGTACTCCTTAAAATGGGTCTAGAGAAAAACCGTTAGTAAGTGCACACTTGACGGCCTAGGAGAGTCTAAGTTTCAATTTTGAAAGCTCTACCTCTTATAGTCTCCGAAATAATCGTTTTCATACGGCAGACAGCATGACAGACGGACAGACGGACGGACGGACGGACAGACAGACATAGCTAGTTCCCCTTCCAATGCTGATCAAGAATATATATACTTTATAGGGTCTATCTTGCCTCCTTCTGTCTGTTAGATACATTCGCACAAACTTAATATACCCTTTTTACCCTTTGGGTACAGGGTATAAAAATGATGAAAAACCGGTAAATGTTTTTCGAGCATTTTGGTGGTGCCAATTGGCAGTCCAGATCATGCGATTTGAACCCGTTAGACTTTTTGCCGACTCTCCGCAAACTCTTCAACATTTGAAAGACAACATTCGTGAAGTTATGGCCGAGATACCGCCCCATACCGAAAAGTCATCGAAAATTACCTGTTCCGGATCAAGGTGTGCGAGGAAGCCCTAGGTGGACATTTGAATGATAATTTCACACATAATGGCATAAACCAAACTTTAATTTAAAATAAAAAGTTTCATCGAAATTCCAATTCAAAGTGTGTTTTATTTCAATTTAGTTTCCGGAATTTAAAGTTGGAAAACCCGTTACTTACCGAGTTCTAGTACTTCTTAGATGAGGTTAGGGTTAGCGGACGGACAGACAATAACCAGCCCAACATGTACAATAAATTCTTCGAATCCCGTTTTGATATAGAACCCTTGTTCTACTACCACCCGATCGATCTTTGACACTTCCAAAATATCTTCTAGGAAGTATATGTTTCTATACAGGGCTAGACAACTGCAGAATAGGTGCACGACGCTCTTCTCTCCTCTTCGTCATTATCATCGCAGCTACTACAAATATCTAGCATCGGTACACCCAGACTTCTAACTATAAAATGGCAACGCGCAGTTATTAACAATGGGATAATTTCTCCATCCATTCTTTAATAGATGTATGTTCGCGTGGTACCGTATTTATTTTTTAAATCGAATATTTGATAGTGCCGCAAATCCCCTGAAGTTTTCTATATATAGTACCTAGGAAAATAACACGATAACGCAGATTTAATGTAGAAACCTGGAAAATTAACATTCTTTAACCGGATAACGATGATTCTCTTCATAAATAGTCATAGAATTACCCAACCATTCATTATTTAATTTTGCTGCACCACTATATATTATCTGATTTAAAAACAAGGAAAAACGTTAACTTCGGTGGAACCGAAGCTGAAATACCTGTTACACAATACTTTTAATAGTTTATATGTTCACCAGGTGCTTAGATTAAATTTCACCATGAATTTGGTCAAATTTGTATGGAGGCTTTGTGTTATATTTTGCCCGATCCTTACCATATCGAAAGTGTTCACTTAGGTGGACATTGAAATTGATTTTACCAAATTTAATTGAATTCATTCAGAAATAATAAATGTTTTCATAAAAAAAACTCGAAAATGGGCGGTAAGTTTGTATGGAGGCTATACATAAAAATGGGCGTGGCGCCTTAGGTTTGACATTGCATGACATAAAAGTGTTCTTACCCTATTTGGATTAAATATATTCATAAATAATACGTATTTTCATACAAAAAATCGAAAAAAGTGGTATGTTTGTATGGGGGCTATATCTGAAAATGGGCGTGGCAACATTCTTTTGATATTGGATGCCATTAGAAGTATTTTAACCCTACATTTTAGTAAAAGCGTTTATAAATAATAACTATTTTCATACAAAAAGTCGAAAATAGTGGTAAGTTTGTATGGGGGCTATATCTAAAAATGGGCGTGGCACCTTGGTTCTGACATACAAACTAACTAGGAGCACAAAAAGCTTAAGTTTCAAATTTCAGGTCAATATCGTTAAAACTTTTCGAGTAACACTCATCGTAACAGACAGACGGACAGAAGGACAGACAGACGGACATGGCTAAATCGATTCGTCTCATCGAGCTGATCAATAATATATATACTTTATGGGGTCTCCGATGTCTCCTTCAATACGTTGCAAACTTTCAGACAAACTGAAAATACCCGTTTACACTTTGTGTAACGGGTATAAAAATGGTTCTTTTTTTTTTTTAATAAACAACAATCCAAGATGTTGAGCGCATACAAATTTAAAAATAATGTTTTTCCATGTTTTGTTGGACCATCCTTATGTATATTCATAGTTCTTTTGCAGTTAAACTAGACCATATTTTCCAAGCTCTGAGCCTACAGGAAGATATAAAGAGTTCTGTATCCTTCGGGCAAGTATAGAATATTGTTTCAAGCCCCGCTAGGTGTACAAAGTTTTACAAAGTTTTTAATTAACATTAAATTGTTTCTTATACATATACTATATGTATTTACTTTTGAGCGATGATATAAGATGTAACAGTTTCATGTGAAAGTGAAATTTATTAAAATTTTTGAATTAAAGTTTTTGAAAAAGTTGAATGAATTCTACGGAAACCTACAAAAAAAACTTCTAAATTAGCTTACAAAAATTCAAAAAGAGAAGCATTGAACCAAACCAAACTCAAAAGAATTACATAAAATTAAGTTAAGTACACTTACTATTTTACAACTTATTGCTAGTTACCTGCTGCTACAAATTATCAAGAGTAACGACCATACCCACGCCCACTTTTACAAATGAAAGTAAGAATTAAGTTGAAGTAAATAGCATATTTAGTGAATGCTGGTTGCTGTTGCTACTTGTACAGCTGCTACCATTACTACCGTTGCTGCTGGTCATTAAGTTTGCAAGGACATTAATTAACATTGCAGCTATGCAGCTTCCTAATGAAAAGCGTATTTAAATTGTGTAACTCAGAAGAAAGTTACAAGCTTTAAATAAATTGCAACTACTTTATTTAACTAAAAGTGAAATTTCATTAGAAAAATAAATAAAATAAAAATGCTTTAAACGTTTAATAATAAGGATAAAAAAGAAAATATATTTCATAGTGTCATATTTTCGGAGTTTAGCACAGCAAAATATATCCCAAATTATTTATGAGCCGCACACACCAAGAAACTTGACAGCTTCAATAATAAAGTAGAAAAAAAATAAAAATGAAATATATAAATGGAATAAAATAAAACAAGTACAGGTGCAAAAGTTCAACTAAACGATGAGCATGCTCTACTTTTATTTTTTTTTATTTTTCGTTCATTGTCCTTTTTTATGCAGTAATGCCATAAGGACATATTGTATGTTTCACTGATTTATTACATTATTTATTTTGTAGCGCAGAGAGAACTAAAAAAACAAAAAAGCATTCACATTGAAAATAAACAAAATTATCAAAAAATGCTTTCATGCTTCGGAAGAAAAAAAAAATAATGCGGTCAACTTGGCGTATGCGTAATTTTTTTCATATTTAAACAATTTTTTTTTTTTTTTTTTGGAAAGCATTTTTTTCTGCACGTGACTTCATTGAACTTTCAACTTTACATTTATGCTTGTGGTGCACCCTCTTAAAAAAAATGTATAAAATTGCTGACTCTATTGATGATGTTGATGTTGTATTCATTTGAATAAAATGGCATACCGAAATGTGCAGGAAATATTCATAAAGTCAAATAGCAGACAGCAGTTGTAGTTAAATTGTACTTTAAAGCGTGCAATAAATGTGTATTTTCTTTTTTTTTTTTTTCTTATATGCATTCCATGTAATAAAAGTTATCCTTGAACTTTATTTTACGAGAGCTTTTTTTTCTACTACTACTTTGCTTTAGCAGAGCCACAGCAGCTTCTTTCATTCATTGCTGTTTGTTGCAATAACATAAAGCCACAATTGTGTGGTCTACGTATGTATGTACGCATGTCCTTGTGAGTGTAGGCGCTGTGTACTCATCACTTTGTGCGTGTGTGTGTGTGTGTGTGTTTGTTGTGCAATTACGCTGCTTGTGTCAGTTTATTTCAAGTGTCAATCCATGTCGAGAGTGTGAAAAATGTCAGAAAAAAAAATATAAAAAAAAACTTTTAATTGTGGTCAAACCGATGCTTTTATACGCTTAACAAGAACTTAAAGTAAAAATGAGATGAATTGAGTTCGTAAGGATCCTTTTTCTGAACATATTTAAACTTAAATATATTTCAAATTATTTAAAATTAAATTTAATAAATTTAAACAAAAAAAAAAAAAAAAATACAAAAAAAACATTTTAAAAATTAACCGAACTGTGTGGGATCCTAGGTCACACCGTCACCAACCGTCTGTCTAACTCTTAGAGTAGTAACAACCTGACTTTCTTAAGTAAACGAAAATTTTATTTTCATGATTTTTCTTGCTTTATATAAAATTTTTTAGATAAAAAGAGAAACCAGTCGGTTTAGAAAAGAACTATGTAACAAGAGAGATTGGAAAGATAAACGCTCCAATTCTAGAATGAAACCAGATGATCCCTGAGATCTTCGGACATCGTAAAAGTTTAACATCCATAAAAGCAGCAAATTCCATGATTGGTCCAGAACCTGTCTGTCGATAAGGTTCACTAGGAGAGAACAAAACAATTCCAATACCATATATTGGGTAAATAACTGATAGGTCACTATAAAAATAAAAGATCAAAGGAGTGCACTCGACTTACTGAAAATAGTATCAAGGTTCCTAACAGATCTCTTTATATTATGGTGAATCTCCGGATCACTTTTTGGAGAAATATTCAGCCTAATTCTCCACAATGCTTGGGCAGTTGGGCTTTGAATTTTTGATTTTCCGATTCAAGCATCTTTAATAGATCTGGAACCCTTTTGAGAAGTTTTCTGGTGTGCCAGTTAAATATATATTTTTTTAAATTTAACCTTTAACAGAACCGCAAAACATTTATGAACCCGGTTTGCGTCCCTACCCCCCACACTTCAAATTGTAATAAACAAAAATGTATATACAAATTATATTTTGGGTCACCCAATGGGCCCCAGATTCAAATGTCGGAATTTTCCTTGAACACGTCAAAAATATTTTTGAGCCATTTTTAAAAAACGTCCGTTGGTCTACTCATTCCAAATAAATTATTATCCTGGTTTCAGGGCCTTGTTAGGCACTAGGTCAACAGTTTCAAATATCGCGTTTAGATCGGACTTCCAACTGGTCCTCAGGACTTTAATAAGGTTGTCTTCCGCCTTTTTGTCTTTTGAATTTCGCGGCTATTTAATACTATACATCATTTGAAAGGGGTAGACATAACCTACAAAACGACGCTATGCATGATTAGGCATGTGACATCTTGTGACATCGCCCAGGAGATGGAAGTTAGTCACCAAACCATTTTAAACCATTTGCAGAAGGCCGGATACAAAAAAAAATGTATGTTTGAGTGCCGCCTGATTTGACACAAAAAACCTTTTGGACCGAATTAACGCCTGCGATATGCTGCTGAAACGGAACGAACTCGACCTATTTTTGAAGCGGATGGTGACTGGCGACGAAAAATGGATCACATACATTGTCGAAGGCCGGTGAATCGTCCAGAACAGTGACAAAGCTGGGATTGACGGCCAGGATGGTTTTTTGCTGTGTGTTTGGTGGGATTGAAAGGGAATCATCCACTATGAGCTGCTCCCATATGGCCGGACGCTTAATTCTACCATCTACTACGAACCACTGGACCGCTTGAAGCAGGCGATCGACCAGAAGCGTCCAGAATTGGCCAACAGGAAGGGTGTAGTGTTCCATTAGGACAACGCCAGGCCACACACATCTTTGGTGACTTGTCAGAAGTTATGGGAGCTCGGATGGCAGGTTTTATCGCATCCACCATATAGCCCGGACATAGCGCCAAGTGATTACCAACTGTTCCTGTCCATCGCGAACGCCCTTGGTGATGTAAAGTTGGCCTCTAAAAAGGTTTGTGAAATGTGGCTGTCCGAAATCTTCGCAAATATGGAGAGGGTTCTACAAGGGGGGTATTATGAAGTAGCCGTTTAGATGGAAACAGATTATCGAACAAAACGGCACATATTTGAACTAGATCCGATCACTGTAACTCTTTTTATAAAGCATTGAATAAAGAGCAAAAAAAGCGGAAGGGAGATATTTGATAACCTTATATTCCAAAAACCAAAAACCTGTCAAAATAATCATTTGTATTAAATTTGAGGTAAGTCTGTCAGTGACTTTAGATTTTTTAAAAAAGTTGGAGTAAAAAAAATGGTTTTTAATCATCACGGTCCCAGCTACACTCCTTAGGAAGGTGGTCCTTAAAAAGAAAATAGGTTGGCCTGCTCAAAACAAAATAGTCTATTATTCCTTCCAATGAAGTAACACTCTAAGAAAATTTTTGGAGGATCGGTCTTGAAATCAGGGCTTCTAAAAACCACAAACATACATTGAAACACACATTCATTTTGATATCTAACAAACTTCGAATAGCCTATATCACACTATAATTGAGGTGTATAAAAAACGCAAAAACTGAAATGGACATGTTCAAATAGACACACACACACACACAAACACACTCAACTAAATATATCAAAATACAAAGGAACATTGTGTATGACACACGAAGCGTATAGTACTAGACTAAAGACATGCTTGAGTGCTTAAGTGCGTGAAAGCATTGAATAGCGCGAATACACTTCACACATCACACAAACACACACACAAACATAAGCGTTGTCCTTTTCAACATTTTGTTGTATCAGTAATTGCGTCTTTTACGCAACAAATACGACAAATAATACTCAATGCAAACCATACCAACCAAGCCTATTGTACGTGACATATTCACAGTCGAAATGTCTTGAAGTGTGCAACTTAAATAAAAGCAAAGTTAAATATTTCGTAAATGACAAAGTGTGATTAATATTTTATGTTTTCAAATTGAATGACAAAAGACACTCTACTATATATTTCTTGATTAACTATTAATAAATTTCAATTAAATGTGCTACTAAAAAGTTGCTTTTCATAAGAAAATGCCGCAAACTGTTTGTAAATAAATCAAAATTAATTTAGTTAGTTTTGGAATAATTCTCAGGAATGTTGTCAATTATAATCAAAAAAAAAAAAAAAAAAAAAAATGGTGGCATAATTGTTTTTTTTTGTTTAAAACAAAACCTTAAATGAAAATCTAAACAGTTAAAACCGCATTTGTATTTTGTAAATGAGTGGTTTGTATAAACAGTTATATCTGGTCTTGTATATAAAGCACAGTAGGAGTGGTTTTATGTATTTCATTTTGTTGATTTTATTCAATAAATCTGAAAATATTGCATTATTTTACATATACGTAAATTCCCATATGCCCAATAGCAACAGCAAAACAGACCAAAAATGTCAAATAAATAATATAAAATATGGTACAATTCTTTTAATAAATATGTTCTTTCAAATGCAGATTTTCTTTTTATACCCTTTACACATAGTGTAAACGGGTATGTTCAGTTTGTCGAAAAGTTTGTAACACATTAAAGGAGGCATCGGAGACCCCATAAAGTATATATATTATTGATCAGCTCGACGAGACAAATCTATATAGCCATGTTCGTCTGTCTGTCTTTCCGTCTGTTTATTTCAACGCGATTTACTCGGAGACTACTGGAGATACTTAGCTGAAAATTGTAACTTAAGCTTTTCTCGGCAACGACCAGGTCAAGTTTGAATATGAAAGTGCCACGCCCATTTTTAGGTAAAACCCTCATACAAACTGATCTTAAATTTTAAATTTTTTATATGAAAATTGGTATTATTTATGTACGAGGTGTGTTCAAAAAGTATCGCATATTTTGTTTGTTTTTTAAATTATTTATTTATTTATGAATATCTATTTTGTCCCCTTTAAAGTAATCCCCTCCCGATAAAATACACCTATGACAACGTTTTTCCAATCCTCGAAACATGCCAAATAGTCCCTTTCCGGTATAGCCATCAGCGCCTTCTTCGATTTAGCTTTTATCTCCTCAATCGACTCGAAATGCGTTCCCAGGAGTTTTGGGAATAGCCAGAAGTCACACGGTGCCAAATCAAGCGAATACGGTGGTTGCGGAACGATATTGGTTGGATTTTTGGCAAAAAAGTCACGAAAATCAGTACAGTTTTTAAAAAAAAATCATCATTTTGGTACCAACCGAGACTTGACACGTTTGAGGCCCAAAACATCCTTCAAATTTGTATTAATTGATCCTTTCGATACGCCAATTTCATCAGCAATGTCTCTCATAGTCAATCGACGATGTGCAAGCACTAATTCTTTTACTTTTTGGATGTGAGCATCGTCCTTTGAGGTCGATGGTTGATCAGGGAGCTCTTCGTCTTCAACACGATCTCAACCTTCTTTGAACAATTTATACCAATCAAATGGTGTTGATTTTGGTAGAGTTCGGTCCCCATAAGCCTTCTTCAACATTTTTATTCCATTTATTCCATTCAGGTAAAAAAAAATTTAATACAGTTTTTTTGATCCATTTTTTTGAATAGGTAAAAATCGAAGACGATGCAAAACACGTGCAAGCAAAGCAGCTGTCAACAATTAAGTGAACAATCAAAATGGCCGAGCTTGTCGGCATAAGTGAGAGACATGAGTACCATCATAACGCCACACATAAATCGAAATTCGAATATACGTAACCAGCGAAAATTCAAAATTCGCGATAATGTTTGAACACACCTCGTATATATTCACTCCAAATTGGGTAAACATACTTCTAATGTCATCCAATGTCATAACAAATGTGCCACGCCCATTTTTAAATATATCCCCCATACAAACTTACCACCCATTTTCAAATTTTTGTATGAAAATGGTTATTAGTTCGCAGAGTATTAACTTCAAATTGGGTAAAACACTTCTAATATCATCCAATATCAACACCAAGGTGCCACGCCCATTTTAGGTATAGTCCCCATAATAACTTACCGCCGATTTTAAAATTTTTATATGAAAATTGTTGTTATTTAGGAAGGTATTGACTTCAAATTGGGGAAAAATACTTCTAATATCATTCAGTATCACAACCAAGGAGCCACGCCCACTTTTAGACATAGGACCCCATTCGAACTTATTAATTATATCAATATATTCGAATTTTTTGTGAATATCGGTTTTTTTTACCAATATTGTGTCTAAACTTGAGTTGACCCATTAACCCCCTCCCATCCCATTTCGAAGTTTTATCTAAGTCACTGATGATAACACATTAATTATTTAACAATACGTGTGACGGGTATTTAAGCTTCGGTTCCACCAAAGTTAACGTTTTTCCTTGTTTTGTATTTTTTTTTCTTATATTTGCTTGTGTTTTAGTAGCAAAACAATAATTTTAAATTATGGCCGAAGACACAAGTAGGTATTGGTATAGGTAGGTGTGTAGGTGTAGTCTGCTGTATATAAATTCTTATAATATTATAACAAATGCTCTGTGCTGGTTTCTATGTGAACATGTATGTAAGCAAATGTTGCCTAGAGATTTTGGCATTAATTTGTATTTCCTTTTTTTTTTTGTAACATAAATTTACACCGCACACTTGGCTAAATTGGAAAATTTTCGGCACAAAGTTAGTTACAAATCTGAAAATTGATTCAATAGTTTTATTTAACAAGAATCAGATTAAAAAAAAATATATAAGAAAAAACTGAAGTCGAAAAAGATCTGAAAATTTTTGAGGTTCAGACAAAAATTACATCTAAACTGATTAAAACACCATTTTTACTTTTCATTTCAGACAACCCGGAGACCCAGAATCGTGGCCGCCAGCACCATACCTTTTTTTTTGACCATGTACTTTGAAGGCCGAGAACTTATTGAACAGCCCTCGTTAAAAAAAGGAAAATGTTTTTTTATTAACTTCAATTAATTTGTAATTAAATAAAAAAAACTCCAATCAAATATGTCTTTCCCTTTTTAAACAAGATTTTTTTTTTTTAAATGGTACAAAAAACAGCCTCGAGAACCAGAATACCCCTTTAACATTTATTTGGTCCTACTCATATTCGTCTACTTAATTGGGAGGCATATAAATAAGAAATAAAGGCGTTTTAATGCAAACAAATCAAAATGTTGTGGCAGATTTATAGGGGTGGTATCCCTTAAAATGGGTCTAAAGGAACTACATATTTACAAGTGGACTCTTGAAAGCTTAGGAGAGTGTAAGGTACAAATTTGGTAGCTCTATCTCTTATGACTATCTCAAACTGAAATCATTTTAAAAATTTCCTAAATGTTTAAGTTTTTGTAAGAAAACTTTTTTAAATACTTGAACTAGAAACACCACATTCGTTATGTAGAATTCCTATGATAGTTCTAATAAAACATTCCAAATAAGTTCAGATCAAATAATTTCTAGATAAGTCCTCATACGAAAACTTTGCACTTTATCAAATATTTTGCAATCCAGCCCAGTGTTCACTTTTTCTATATTTACCAATTGTATCTATGCAGTTAGTTGTGCACGTGTAAATCTATTTTTCAGTTTCAGAATTATTTCGCATTTTTAAATAAATTTCATTTTCAATTGATTGCCTGTGGAGAAATAATTTTGAATGGAAATTTTTAGAGCAAGACAAATATTGTTAATTGTTATGTACTACATATGAGCCGTTCAGTGCACACATCGATTAACTCCATAATACAAAAGTTGAGAAAAACGATGATGAAATGTATATTGTTTTTTAAAATTCCTCTGACAATATGAAATCAAATAAATAATGTGGAATGCATAATTGCAGATATAGCTTTCATTTAACGGCATATACAATTAATAAGAAAGAATAGCCAACAAACTGGTGGAGTTAATCGATTTGGCAACTGAAAAAAGTAAGAAAGTTAAATTTAGTCATTCAATTTTTAAGTTTTTTATTACAGAAAAAGTTAGTTATAATACATTTTTATTACAACTTTTCCATAAAAATGAATGTTGGCAATTCGGTAATAATATAATTTTTGTAATTAATTCATAGCAGCTTTATGTTAGCGGGATTATTCTTTAAGATGATTCAGCAATATTATAAACAATGTCTTCTTCATCAGTTGTATGCGAGGATTCAATTCGATTTGTTGATATGTTATTATAGTAATCGTGTTAAACAGGAGGAATGAATTTTAGCAGGTCCATCATGTCTCTCCATTTTTCCTTTGTCACAGTTCTACCTTTAGGGTATAAAGATTTTCACTAAAGATTTTCTTATATTAATGGCTTGAAATTCTGTATCTGTTTTATAGTCACATTTGAATTGTACGAGATAGGGTTTAGACCTTTCGAACTTTATTCAGTGTATTTTAAACCAATTTACTGGAAGCCCTGTGACGGTTACTTTTCTGTTAATGATAGACTGTTCTAAAGGTTTTGTTGACAAAAAATCTTGGTGAGTCATTTGGATTAGATGAAATGGCGCTTTCTTTTTACATGTTTTGATGTTATGGTATCAATCATCTGGTGAAAAAATGTTTTGATTTTTTTCGCACATGACTCAATAATGGCAAAATCTGAGTCTGTTTATGTTACGTAACACTGAAATAAATTTATGGAGCTGATGGAGAACATATACAGCGTTACTGAAACGATTTACATTAGAATATGGAGTTAATCGAAATGGCTTCTGAAAAAAATTACTTATTATTCAATTGCCAAAAAAAATTTCCCATTTAACGGTGCTAATCTTTATTATTCAGGAAATTTATAAAAAATATAAAAAGTTATGACTATTCCAAGGGCTTTGACACTAAAATTTAAGATTTTTCAAAAAGTGGAGTTAATCGATGTGTGCACTGAACGGCTCATATATGAAAATTATGCTAAATTAAATATGAAAAATTTAAATTGAAAATTGGAAAATAAAGTTCTATTTACTTAAAAATAATTACAAAAATATACAAAATATTTGAATAAATAACATCACAATTACAACATGTAACATGGGGAGTAATGGAGAAAAACAAAATGGGCGCTTTGAGTAATTTATTGAGATTATACTCCATAATTGATTTAAAATTTCTAGATTAAGCAATAAAACAAGAAAAATTTAATTAAAAATTTGTTAAGGTTTGTATGACGTTTATCCAATATTGGGATTCGAAAAAAACTGGTTATAAGTTACCTCTTGATGGGTTTGGATAATCTATGTTTGAAGTTTAATAGTCTCCGAAATAATCCAGAGAGGAACGAACAGTTCTTATCATAATAGTCACGAGTTTTTATTAAATTTCAATCAAGCAAATCTGCGGCTAAAACGCTATGAAAAATCATTGAAACATATGGTGAGGCTTTGGTTATTGCAACACTTAAGCAATGGATCTTCCTCAATTTGAAGAATTTACTAGAATGAAGTTCTTGTCGGACCCCAAACAAAAAAAAAAATTCCAATCATTTGAAAGGCTTATGAAAGGTTCATTTTGAAATAAAAAAAAATTGCTTTCAATATAAAATATTAAATACATAACATATTCCTAAAAAAAAAAAAAAAAAAATATTTAAACATAAAAAAAATGTTAAAAAAAATATTTAAAAAAAAAAGTTATATAATATATTAACAAAGAAGGTTGCCACATAACCAAATAAACATAATGGAAAAATGAGTTGTGAATTATAAATGAATAAAAAAAAATTAAGGAAACTCAATAAATTTAACGCAGTTAGGAGTTGTAAAAGATTTTAATGAAACATTACAGAAATTACAGAACGTATTTACCAATTATTGGAGTTTAATGGGCATGCGAGGGGACGAATAAAAGTTCAATATGTCGGTATTATTTATTTATTTGTAGCAAGTAGCAGCAAATTGTTTAAATAATAAAAAATTCAAGCAAAAACGTTAACTTCGATAGAACCGAAGCTCAAATACCCGCCACATCTTAGTTTAATTATGATCGTCAGTGGCTTAGGTAAAATTTGGAGAAGGGGTGGTTTGGAGTCAATAGTTTATAAAAAAAATTGGATTACACTAGAAGTTTTTTTACCCAATTTAAAGTGAATACATTCATAAACAATAACTATTTTCATACAAAAAATCGGAAAAAATTGGTAGGTTTGTATGGGGGCTATATCTTAAAATGGGCGTGTCACCTTGGTTCTGACATACAAACAGACTAGAAGTGCAAAAAGCTTAAGTCTAAAATTTAAGGTCAATATCTTTGAAACTTTCCGAGAAAAACGCATTGCAACAGACAGACGGACAGACAGACGGACAAGGCTAAATCGATTCGTCTCGTCGAGCTGATCAATAGTATATATACTTTATGGGGTCCCCGATGCCTCCTTTGCTGCGTTGCAAACTTTCCGACAAACTGATAATACCCTTCACACTATGTGTGGCGGGTATAAAAACAACATGACATTTCCTACTTTCTTAAACGTGCACATTAGAGTATCTCATATCTTACACTATTGACCAAATTATGCAAAAATTTCAAAAGCTTTCTTATAAATATGTCATAATACATAAAATGTATACAAAAATCTTTTGTTTTCTAAGTGGATATAGTATAACAAAGTATAATTTTTCATGATGCCACAACAAACTTAATAATAATCATTAGCTGCCACATAAATGCAAAGACACACAACAAATTTCCTAGTGAATGTGTGTGCCCAAATAAAGAAAAATACATTTTATGATAAAAAACTTGCACATTTTCGTAGGTAATACAAAACTTTATTCACACGACGAAAAACTAGGAAAACAGGTTAATAATGCAATAAGAGAAAAAGACGACACTTTCGTGACTAGCATACAACAATTGGAAAGTGAAAGGTGCCACCGCATAAATAAATAGAAACAATTTTTGGGTGGCACAAAACTATCAAACTGTGTGTTGCACTAACTGACTGACATGATTCGGAAAACACACGTTGCAGGTTCAATGACATTGCATATTTTTATTTCATAGATTACAAGTTGCAAATCATGCAAATGTAACAACAACAAAATGTGGCACGATTTGCTGTGGCAATGTGCTAATACTTTGTATACACTAGAAGCATATTTGGAATATATTTTTGTGAAATGTTAAATTGCAATTTTTAAGTTTGTTGCAATGCAACGCCTTCCAGTTCGGTTTTATGTCACTCGCCGTGGCTGCTGACACGACAGCTGTCTTTTATTTTTTTATGTCGTAATCTATGTTTGGCTGCACATCTGCCACATGCTACCGCGGCTACCGCGGCTGCTGCTGCTGCATACATCAAACTCTGCATTAATCACGTCATTAACAAGTTGCAGCTATGAAAATATTATAAGTGCAGTTTGCAACTAAAAACAAAAAAAAAAAAAGATACATTTTTATATTTATAGTCAAAGTGGAAATACTTAAAATTGAGAGATAACAAGCAAAATGTTGTTTTTTTATGGATTTTAATGGGTTGTAAAAATAAATATGGTATTTGACAATAAAGTAAACTTTATTTATCATTTTGTATAAAAAAAAAAAATGAAAAATTTATTAGGAAGTCCGGGGTAGAGAAAAAAAACTGTAATCAATCATTTTCAAATTTTGGTTAGTAAAAAAAAATGATTTAAATTTTAGTTTTTAAACTGCAAATATCGTTTGGGAGTAGGAAAGCGTCAGTAAGTTTAGTTTTTCTTTCGTTGCTGTTTGTTTGACTTCATTGCATGATACAAAGAGTTCAAAATTATTCAAAGTATTTAAATTTTTTTAAAGACTTTTTTTCATAATATTATTTTAATTGATACAATTACAATTATTTGATTCGAAAGAAGAGATAGTCCCACGGGATTGTTTTTAGAACCGAGCAGGATATGGAAGAACTTCAAATGGGCGGGCGGGATTGCATACTGCTCTAATTTCGATATACCCAAAAAGTATAAGAGCATGGAAAACCGTTAACTTCAGTGGAACCGAAGCTTAAATACCCGTCACACGTATTGTTAAATAATTAATGTGAGATGGGTTGGGGGAGGTCAATGGGTCAACTCAAGTTTATACACAATATTGGTGCAAAGTTTTAAGCTAAATATGCAGATATTCAGAAAAAATTGAAAATAATCGATAAGTTTGTATGGGACCCTATGCTTAAAATTGGGCGTGGCTTCTTGGTTGTGATATTGAATAATATTAGAAGAATTTTTTACCCAGTTTGGAGTCAATACATTCCCAAATAACAACCATTTCCATAAACAAATTTTAAAATCGGCCGTAAGTTAGTATGGGGACTATACCTAAAAATGAGCGTGGAACCTTGGTGTTGATATTGGATGATATAAGAAGTGGGAAGGGGCTAAACAAAATAATGGGCGTGTCACTTTCATATTCAAACTTGACCTGGTCGTTGCCGAGAAAAGCTTAGAATCAAATTTCTTCTAAGAATCTCCAGTAGTCTCCGAGAGTAAAACAGACGGACAGACAGACAGACAACATACAGAAGGACAGAGTAACGGACATATGGACAGGGCTAGATCGACTCGACTCGGCTCGTCTCGTCTCGTCGAGCTGATCAAGAATATATATACTTTATGGGGTTAACGAGGTCTCCTTTAGTGCGCCACAAACATTCCGACAAACTGAATATACTCATTTATACTATGTGTAATGTGTATAACAATAAACATCAGATTTATGCAGCACAGTTGGTCTTTTAAAGAAAGGCAATAAAAAATGTGTTTTCATGATACCATGCTGGCTTGAAAGTAACATTTTGAATCACATTGTGGTAGGCCATACCAATGTAACAAATTATTTCAATTAAAATATAAAATACATATTCTACAAAAAAAAAAAAAAATATTAAAAAAAAACTATGTAAAATATAAACAAAGAAGCTTTCAACATATCTAAATAAACACAATGGAGAAATGATTTGTGAATTATAAATGAATAAAACAAGGAAAAAACGTTAACTTCGGTGGAACCGAAGCTGAAATACCCGTTACACAAAACTTTTAATAGTTTATATGTTCACCAGGCTTTATGTTATATTTGCCCGATCTTTTACCATATCGAAAGTGTTCACTTAGGTGGACATTGGAATTGATTTTACCAAATTTAATTGAATTCATTCAGAAATAATAAATGTTTTCATATAAAAACTCGAAAATGGGCGGTAAGTTTGTATGGAGGCTATACATAAAAATGGGCGTGGCGCCTTAGATTTGACATTGGATGACATAAAAAGTATTCTTACCCCTATTTGCATTAAATATATTCATAAATAATAAGTATTTTCATACAAAAAGTCGAAAAAAGTGGTAAGTTTGTATGGGGGCTACATCTAAAAATGGGCGTGGCACCTTGGTTCTGCATATACAAACTAATTAGGAGCACAAAAGGCTTAAGTTTCAAATTTCAGGTCAATATATTTAAAACTTTCCGAGTAACACTCATCGCAACAGACAGACGGACAGACAGACGGACAGACGGACATGGCTAAATCAATTCGTCTCATCGAGCTGATCAATACATAATGTATATACTTTATGGGGTCTCCGATGTCTCCTTCAATGCGTTGCAAACTTTCGGACAAACTGAATATACCCGTTTACACTTTGTGTAACGGGTATAAAAATAAAGAAACTCAATCATTTTAAAGTAGTTATTTATTCGTAGTTAGGTGGGGGTCAATGGACTGATACAACCAACAAACATCTTGAAAATATCAGAAATTAAGAGGTAAGTATTTATGGTTCTATATGTTATATACGATATATCATATGTTTTTATAAATAAATAATACCTACTTTTATTAAAAATGGGCGGTAAATTTGTATGAGGGCTAGGCATAAAAATGGGCATGGTACGTTGGTTTGAATATTAGATAAAATTAGATCATTTCATATTTGAACTGATTACATGCATAAAAATACCTATTTTCATGTGAAAATTCGAATATATGCAGTAAAAAAGCCTCGGCAGGGCATATCCAAAAAATGACAATTTTCAGAACCTCGATTTTCAAACTTTTAGTTATTAGTTAGGACGACTGGCTTAGGAATAGCTCAGTTCAAAGAGGACTGATGCCCGAAGAAAATCTGAGCGGATGGACGCACACACTTTTTTTGTTTGCATTTTTGGAGTCCTTGAAAATAAAATCAAATAATTATAATAAAAATTTACAGTTTGGTGCAAAGATAAGACAAAACTCTGATTATATTTATATATTTACTTATGATACTCATAAAATGCTTGTCCTCAACAAGTCGTATGCTCATCTTTAAATTTTGCAATATTATTAGACCATCATAACTAACATTTTGGTATATTAAAAGCTTTAAAATCGAGGTCCTAAAAACCGGCTTTTTGCCGTGGTTCTTTTGTATGTGGGCTACACTAGAGATGGGCGTCGGGCGGGGAATCCCGCGGGATCCGCGGTCCCCGAAAATTTTTTCGGGATTGGGCGGGATCGGGAAACTTTTACAATTTTCGACTATCGAGTCGAGCTATCCCGAAAACTCCCGAAAATTTTA
Source organism: Leucophenga varia (assembly GCA_018903435.1). Lineage (NCBI taxonomy): Eukaryota > Metazoa > Arthropoda > Insecta > Diptera > Drosophilidae > Leucophenga > Leucophenga varia. The sequence goes on from JAEIFJ010000689.1 coordinate 146,202, forward strand.
AAAGTTTCGCGACCCGCGGGATCCCGCTGGATTCCCGCCCGACGCCCATCTCTAGGCTACACCTTACAGTGTACGTGGTATTCTAATTGTAACATACAAACCTTGGACCGAGAAAAGCTTAAGCTCACAATAGACAGACAGACAGACAGACAGACGGTAGTCTGGTTATTTAAAATTTCGATTTTAAATATCATTTTAGATCTCGTGTAATACTTCAGCTCCATAAGAGAGACTGCTGGCTGCTGATCGGCATTTTAACAGATCATTCCCTATCTGCTGCTGTTTGCGGGAAATGCAAAGTGTGTCGTACCCAAAAGTCCCTGGAGCACTTACACTGCGACTGCCAAAATAAGACTGAAACACTTTGACTTACCCTGGATCGCATCACTGGAAGATGCGACAAGATGGTGCCTAGTCAGCTTTAAAGTTTCGCCAAACGCGCAAGATTACTACAGGACTGCTGAGCAACCCCCGAATAGGCATCACTAAGCACCAATTTGGTCTATGTGTGACCCCCACCATTTTAGGAGCAGCCTATCTAACCTAATACTTGGGTTGATTGCCTCGAGTAACAGTCGCGACACTGTGTGAATTTTTGTTGTTAAAGACTTAGGTCAATCTCTTTTAGATTCGTACTCTACCAAAACATTACCAAAGAGTTCGCAACGAGTCTGTAAGAGCCTAGTAAAGAGTTTGTAAAGGGTTTGTAAGGTATTATAAGAGTTTCAAATGGTTTTGGTAAAAGATTGGTAAAGAGGTTCGAAACAAGTTGGGACTCTATTTCAAAGATCCCAGGCCCTATTGTCTATATCCGATTTTTTGTCAATGAATTTTTATGCTATTGTAAAGTAAGACATCTCTGAAATAATGGTTGTATGGTTCTAGTTTGCCATTTAAGCGGTATTTAAATGGTTATGTAAGAAGTTGCTTAAGCTTTAAATAATGTTAACTTACATGCAGAGACAATTAGCAAACATATATCAAAATGTTTTGAAATATATCACAAGTTAGAATTTAGGTTATGCATTTCGAATTTTCACAGTCACACTTAGATTTTACTAATTTGGTATTTATCACCTGCGGAAAATTCCGCAATAATTCGCACATTATCGACTCGATTTCAGCAGCAGATACAATATATTTCAAATTCAAATTTGCATGTGTTAATTTAAGCAAATTTGTATACAAATAAACAAATATTTAACATGCAAAATATTTAGCATGTGTGCAGCAGCGGCGACATTGTGTGTGCATTGTGGATAATCATTCCAAAAGAAAATCATAAATAACAGACACAGTTGAGTGAAGCTTGAAAGGCAGAATGGAATGGAATGAAATGGTATGTTCGTGTTTAAAACAGAAAACCATATACAAAATTAATTTAAATACAAAATTGTTGTTGATATGATCAACTCAGAGATAAGCAACGAAAAACCAAAAACCAAGTGTCATAGAATGACAGATAGACTGAGAGATAGACAGACAGACAGACAGACAAACAGACAGATGCAGACAGATGCAGACAGACAGATGCACTGACAGTTAAAAGTTGGGCAGTTTGCAGTTGCAGTTGGAATTTGTGGCAAGTATTGCACCAACGATTCCTTGCAAAATAAAAACAACAAAAACAAAAAAATGCAGATTTTATTTTGGCGTAATAACACTTGCATGCACAACTTGATAACTCTCGAATAAAGGGAAAAATGGTCGTTAAAAATGTGAATCATAAAATAGAGAGGAATTTCTTTTATTGCTTCAATTGTATAGAAGCATAGATACTCTGCAAAAGTTGCTTGGATTGGATATATTAGTCACGTAAAATTATTTTACAAAAAGTCAAAATATGCTGTTACAGACTTGAAACTCAGTACAGGAGATTATTAAAGTACGCATAAAATTTTAAAACAATTTGAACCGTTACGACCACTCCTACTCACACCATTCATATAAGACTATGTTGCGTATGCGTAATATAGTATGTACCGGAACTTTACAGAAGATCCTGCAGTGCTGCAGTTGACTAGTAACAAGAGGAACAAACCCATTAAATATATATTCTTGAGCAGCATGAAATGCTAAGTTCGATCTCGGAGACTATTAGAGATAGAGTTACCAAACTGAAAAATTAGATTCTCCAGAACCATCGTAAGATATTTTATATCAAAATATTTTAACAAATTTATTATAAATGGTACCCCTCATACAAATCATTTCTTAATTTTTTAGATATTTATATGAAACTAGAAACACCAGATAAAATATGGAGAATGCCTATGATTTCCCAAGAAAATATTGCAATTTGGTTCAGATTGAATAATTTTTTTTTCCATACTAAACAAATATTTTTTCTTTACTGGAAGCCATTTTATATTGTTTCTAAATCGAGGCTTTTTATAGAACCATAGGTTAGGTTAGAATGGTCACCTAGGCTAGAAAGGCCCATTGTGATATCATATGATTTCTCTTTATATCCTCCTACTCGAACCAGCTCGATTTCTTTGTGAAGGCGGCTACTGCACCAATCTTGACTGATGCAATCTCCGCCAGACTACCAAGAAACGGCTTACCAAGTACGCTAAACCTTATTCTCCCAAAGGCTGGGCAGTGACAGAGAAAATGTTCTACTGTCTACACCTCTTCCTCACAGCTCACAGCTCCTACAGAAGCCATTTGGTGCTACCCCCTAGTCGGACGGCACGTCTTCACACCAGGCATATGTTCTATAAAAAATTCAACTTTAATCAAAAATTCGGCGATTCAGTCCACCTCCACCTGATATATATGAAGAACAATTCCCCAGTTAAACAAAAGGAAAACTCGATCTTAGAAGTGCTTGGTAATTGATTGCTTAAAGGTAATTATGGTTGTTAGTGGTTGAGAATGGTGTTGAAAAGGCTGGTCCGTAACGGGAAAATTTTTCATTGATGACTTGGTCACTAATGACTGATTGGTGACATGTCGTCGGTTGCTTTTCCATTGGTAAGCTTATAATACACAATTTGTTTATGCAATCATTTCATAAAATCGGATGGTCACAGCTTGGGAAAACTAAAAATTGAAGATTGCAAACTATTGATACCGGCAAAGCAGACCTGCCTGTTGTGCATTAAAGTTCGTTTGTAAAATATAAAAAAAAAATTGTATTAATATTTTAAACTTAAAACCTATTAAAATTACGAACCTGTTGTTTGCGAAATTATGCGTTATTTTGATAGAAAAACGAAAGACATATAGACAGTTATTTTTAAAAAATGTGTACTGTTCGGGAATAAACTAAGAGCTGGTGGTGGTTTCGATAGGATTTGTACGGGGATTGTAAGGGATTTGAAAGGGACTTGTAAGGGATTTGTAATATTCAAGTAGTTGGTGTGGAATTATCTCGGTATATGTAAGAGGTCCGTAAGTGAAATGGTGAATGATTGGAAAGGAGTTTGTAAGAGATTAAAAAGGTACCTAAAGATTAAACAAAATATGATCCTTCATTTTTTTTCTTAAAGAAGATACAACAACGTATTACGAAATTAAAAGCAAAGCAGCACAGGCGTTTTGGTATCACATTTCGACGTAGTTAAGGACATCACATACCGTTATCATTTCGTTACAAAGTTTCTTTGTTGCACTTAATATCCGTTTTCCTTATTTATTGCGAAGGGCATACATTTAAGAAATAACTTGCATGCATGAAAATTTTTACATGCGTATGAAAATTATACACCGCGGGTGCTGTGCAAAACTTTAAATATAAAAAAAAATAAAATAAAATTTTTTTAAAGCAGAATGAAAAAAAAAAACGAGTGCATTTTTAACGCTTCAAGCCTTTCGTGTACATACACAGCAGGAAGTTTGGTTTAATAAAATTTCCGCACTGTAAAATAAAATAAAATTGTGAACAACAGAAAAACTTCTTCTTTTGATAAAATTTAAAACAGCAACACTTTATGGCTTGTTTTACTTAGCGCATATAGTGACTATAATATGCATCAGGGAGCGATAAGAGAGACTAGGAAGGGAAAATACAACATTTTTAGAAGACAAAACGGAAGTTGCATATTTTTTTTTTTTTTTTTTTTTGGAAAAAGTCGAAAATGCAGCAGCAGTGGAAAATATGCTTGAAAAGTTGCTTATTCGTTAGCCAAGAAGACACACTACAAAGTCAGAATTGCAAATTTAATAAGAGTTTTTGTGTTAAATTTATTCACTACTTAAGTTTTTTTTCTTTTTAACTTGACTTGGCTGCCGTTCTGCTGCCTTTTAGCGTTTACCTTTTGCAGCGAAGAAGGAACTTAATTAAATTTGCCCATTGTCCTTAGCGTCTTAAACGCTATTTCTGCTTGAAATGCTTTTGTTTTAAAATCTTTACTTCCCGGAGATCCTTTTTGAGTTTAACAAAATCTTTTGTTTGCATTTAACACGCCACCGCGCCACGACTTTCCTAATTAATTTGTGTACCGAAGGCAAATAGCACAATTAAAAGATTTTTTTCGTAACTTTTAGTTAAGTAAACAATTTGCGTGTAAAATTCTAACAAAAAACCAAGTCAATATTTTTTTTTTTTTTTTTTAAGACGAAGAAGAGTTTTTAAATTTGTAACAAATTACCATATTAACGATTAGTATTGGCAAAAAGTGATTTTTGAGTCGCAGTGAAAATCACAGTGACTGCAAAAAGTGATAAAATTGCAGTTCGCGAAAAGCAAGCAAATAGAGAACAGGTTCATTGTTCGCGAAAAGTGATAGACAAAATCGTCACTAAGCGATTGAGCGATTATGAATGATGAACAATAAAATCACCAATCATGGATAAATGAACAGTTTCACTGTTCGCAAAGAGAAGAAACACAGAATCGTCGATAATTGAACATGTGAACTGATGAGCAAGAAAATTAAAAATCACTACTTTCAGTCTCAGTGCAATATTGCAATTTTATAAATCACTATGAAAAAATCACCTAAAGTGATTTAATTTTTTGCCAACACTATTTACGATTGCTTAAGCCTTTAACATTGCTTTCATTTAATTTAGATTTAAGAATATAATTTTTCTATTTCGTTGCTACGTGACTTCTCATAAATCAATTTATGTGCAAAATGGCGTTATTGCAATATTTTGCACTTTTGTCTTAGAAATGGAATAAATTCTTATGAAAAAGTAACATTATACTGCGTTGTAGTCTTGCATTATTTCTAATAATTCTCGCACTTTCGTTACGCGTTTCTATTTTTAGACTTTTTTCCAATGTAAGAAAATAAGAAGATTACAACGCACTTTGGAAGGCGTTAAATAAAATAGTTTTACAAAACTAGTAGCATGACAGCTTCAAACGTTGCAATAGTCTTGCAGTCTTCGAAGTATGCTGAAAGTGTGAAAAGCATCTTATTATCTGCTGAAGCCGTAAAAGCCAAAGTCATTGGCAAAGTGAATTCATTTTAATGTATTCTTTATTTTTCATTAAAGATTACAAAGTACATATTTTCTTTAACGATAGCTTTTTTATTCCATGTTTCTGATAGTATTCAGAATTCAACATCGAAATGAGCAACTCGTTTTAAATGGAATCGAAGAATCGATAAATTTTAACATGTCTTTGTGTTAGGGAAAGTCCTGCCTTCTTCGAAACAAGTTGTAGTATGAAGTAGTAAAATCTGGTGGAAACCAGACCATAGCTTCAGTAGATAATGAGACACACGTGTTTTCAGTCAACAACAAAAAAACATTTTTCGATTTTTACAATGAGTGAAAAAATTCTACAAAAAAATCGCATTAAATTTTTTTTTTAAAAATGGTTTTTTTTGGCTACCCAAACATTGGATTTGTTATTCATGCCCATCCCAGTATTTTTCCCAAATATCCCTAGGACCCCATTGGTTACAGTGTCCCGCACAAATCCCAAAAACAGAACATCGTCATCATTCTCACAACCAGTAAAAGCAAGCGCCCCAGTCAGTGAAAGTGAACCTTTTTTTCTATTTTTCTTTGACCTATTTGGGCTAGAAGGAACCCCATTTTTGGTGTAAACTAGTGTAATACCAACTTATCGAACTTTTTTTCATCCCCTAGCATGCGCATTAAACTCCAATAATTGGTAAATACGTTCCGTAATTTCTATAATGTTTCATTAAAGTCTTTTACAACTCCTAACTACTTTAAATTTATTGAGTTTCCTTAAATTTTTTTATTCATTTATAATTCACAACTCATTTTTCCATTATGCTTATTTGGTTATGTTGCAACCTTCTTTATTAATATATTATATAATTTTTTTTCCTAATATTTTTTTTTTATTTTTAATATTTTTTTTTATTTTTAAGAATATGAATTTTATATTTTATATTGAAAGAAATTGGTTAAATCAAAAGGATGCGGTCAACCACTCTACACGCAGCGATACTTTTTATTTCAAAATGTGCCTTTCGCAAGCCTTTCAAATGATTGGAATTGTTTTTTTTTTTTTTTTTTTTTGGTCTAACAAGAACTTTCTTCTAGTAAATTCTTCAAATTGAGGAAGCTCCTTTGCTTCAGTGTTGCAATAACCAAAGCCTCACCATATGTTTCAATGATTATAATAGCGTTTTAGCCGCAGATTTGCTTGATTGAAATTTATTAAAAACTCGTGACTATTATGATAAGAACTGTTCGTTCCTCTATGGATTATTTCGGAGACTATTAAACTACAAACTTAGATTCTCCAAACCCATCAAGAGGTAACTTATAACCAGTTTTTTTCGATACCCCAATATTGGATAAACGTCATACAAACCTTAACCAATTTTTAATTAAATTTTGCTTGTTTTCTTGCTTAATCTAGAAATTTTAAATCAATTATGGAGTATAATCTCAATAAATTACGCAAAGCGCACATTTTGTTTTTCTCCATTACTCCCCATGTAACATGTTGTAATTGTGATGTTATTTATTCAAATATTTTGTATATTTTTGTAATTATTTTTAAGCAAATAGAATTTTATTTTTCAATTTTCAATTTAAATCTTTCATATTTAATTTTGCTTAATTTTCATATATACGAGTACATAACAATTAACAATATTTGTCTTGCTCTAAAAATTTCTCCACAGGCATCCAATTGAAAATGAAATTTATTTAAAAATGCGAAATTATTCTGAAACTGAAAAATAGATTTACACGAACAAATCAAACTGCATAGATACAATTGGTAAATATAGAAAAAGTGAACACTGGGCTGGATTGCAAAATATTTGATAAAGTGCAAAGTTTGGGTATAAGGACATATCTAGAAATTATTTGATCTGAACTAATTTAAAAGACTTTATTAGAACGATTAAAGGCATTCGACATACCGAATGTGCTGTTTCTAGGTAAAGTAATTTGAAAGTTTTTATATAAAAACTCAAACATTTGGGAGAGGTTTAAAATGAGCTTAGATAAATAATTTCGTACATATAAGATATCTTACATCAGTTCTGGAGAATAAAAAGTTTTCAGTTTGGTATATATAAAATTCTCGCGTCACAGGGTTTGTAGGAATACTGCTCTGAATGGCAACTCTTGGTTTCTTTACCACGATAATGCAAATCAAAAATTCAACGCATATCGTACCGCAGAAAGTCTATACACCTGATTTAGCTCCTTCGGACTTCTGGCTATTTCCCAAACTAAAATTGCCACTGCGTGGACATTGTTTCGGCTCGATTGAAGAGATTCAAACCGCTCCGAAGAAGGCCTTGAAGGCGATTCCGGAAATCGATTTTAACAATTGTTTCGATGACTGGTAAAAACATTGTATCCGGAGGGGACTATTTTGAAGGCGACGAAATAAATTTGGAAGAATAAATAAACCATTTAAGTTTTATTCAAAAAGTTCTGATGGTTTCTACACCTTTTATTCGGTCTAGTTTAAAGATATTGAGCTGAAATTTAAAACAGTTTTAAACTATTGAAAAAGATAACGTTCATGTTCTATCTCCCTACAATCGTAAAAGAATACAATCGTGGAATGGCTGGTTTGGACTTATTGGATCAACACCAAGCTTTGACGAATGACGATTTAAAATTTGTTGGGATTCAAAGTGTGCGTATTATACTTGTGGACTTGGACTGCATTCAGATACTTGTTTATTAACTAATATTATACAAAGCAGTATTTTTAATATTCAATCACTAAAAGAAGTCGTTCAATTGGACGAGTTTCATTACCCTAGCTTTCCGGGATCTAGGTGTGGAAGGCAATGGTTAAATTATGAACATAAATCCCTTACAAAACGCAGATTCTTTTTTTTTTTTTTGAATACTCCAAACAAATTCCATTTGTTCATAGACAAAAAAAAAAAAAAGAGACAATACCAAACGACCTTCGAGGTTGTTATAAAAATCATATAAATCTGACGCGCAGCAATGAGATTTTCAGCATAACCAAAAACAATTTATGTAAATTTTATAAAACAACGACAAAAGAAAAGGAATAAAAAAAGGACAACACAACAACAAGAATTAATGATGATGCCGCGCTGCCGTTGTATAATAATCCTTATAAATTGTTTCACAATGCGAACAAAAAAAGAAAAGGAAACTTCTAAAGCTGCAAAAATTTTCATTAACAAAAAAAAAAAAAAATAACCTCATTCATAAAGCGATTATTTGCATATGCAGCTTAAAAAGTGACAACAAAAGAGTATACTCTTTTTGGGAGCTGAAAGACTATCTAATTTTGGTACAACTAACTCTTTTTTTACTGGCGCTTAAGGGTTAAAATATTAAATAAATATTGCAAGTAACAGCTAATAAATGGTGCTTTAACTGAAGCTTTACCTAAAGGCAAAAAAATTTAATTCACTTTCAATTTAAGCACCCTGTATTTACTTTCATGTGCAAGTTAATACAAAAGTTTATGGCTTCTTTTGAGATTTTTACGACACGTGTATCAGTCGTCGATTGCTATTATGGCATGGCATGGCATGGCGTTGCCTAAAAGCTCAAATAAATCATGTTTGACTTGAGACAAGCACTTTGAAGAAGATAGCTTCCAATGTATGTATGGCTTCTATGTAATATCTCAAGGAAATGAAAATTTATGATTTAAGCTAAAAATAGTTCTTAACTACTGAAATAATAGTTTCTTAAATTTCATTTTATTTTCATTAAACAAAAATGTTTATGTTTAAAAACAGTTGCAGCACAGCACTGTCGGCATTTTCTATGAAAAGTTTACGAATTTAAATCGTACATATATGATGCGCTACAAAATTGCATATGTAGAGTATATCGTTTTTAACAAAGCACTTTGTCAAGTGACACTGCGATATTATAGAAAAAAATATAAGCATAGTTTCAGGAGTTTCAGTCAGTAAAGATTTGCGTTCTCATTGTCTATTGATGGACACTTAACGAATAAAGAAAAACTTTTGTAAAACACACGAGAGATCATGGGGCCTTTATAGGACTCCAATACAATAAATACTGGAAGGAAAAACATAGAACAGGACTCACTAGAGACGCTAGAGCACTTATTTTGCTGTGATACGTAATTAATTAGAATTATTAGATGAAATTTCTTTAGAGATCTCTGTCAATACATGCTTTTAATGAAATTTTTCCAAACCTGGTTGTATATTTACGGCTTTTACTTTCATAGAGCAATCTATGGCATGCAACCTGAAACAAAAAAGTATTTGCAAAAGTACATAGAAAATATTGTTATTACTCCGCTCTGCTCCTTTTTGCACATTTCTGAAGAAAATGCGTTTTAATGGTTCTGGAACACTGAAGTAGGCAGAATGTGCGTTCCAGAAAATATTTATAAAGCGGAATAAAACTTAATTATCCACTTCAGATAGACGTTGTACATTCTTTTTGTACTTCAACATTATATTCTGTTAAATCTATATATTGGGTTGTTCAATAAGTAATGTCGTATTTTTTTCAATAGATGGCGACTCTTTAACATATCTTTGGTTGTACTAATCGCATCGCGGGTCATCCTGTAGGGCGATTTCAAGAGGATACCCAGAGCTACAAGGACACCCAGACTGTGTTGTGATCATATGTTTCAGTCTCAAGTTATAGCGCGCGAAAGATGGAGTCCACCAAGCAAGAAATTCGCCATATTTTACGTTTTTATTAACTGCGAGGTAAAAATCCAACGAAGGCAGCTGAATAAATTTGTGAAGTTTATGGGCCTGATGCTGTAACGATTCGCACAGCACAGCGTTGGTTCAATCGATTTCGTTCTGGTGTAGTGGATGTCAAAGATGTAACCCGTACTGGTAGGCCAATCCTCGTAGAAACCGATAAAATAGTCGAAATCATCCAAGTGGACCGGCATGTTAGCACTCGTTCGATTGGCCAGGAACTGGGTATAAGACATACAACCATTTGGAACCATTTGCAGAAGATGGGATTTCGAAAAAAGCTAGATGTTCAAGTGCCACACGAATAACGCAAGAAAATCTTTTAGATCGCATAAAAGCTTGTGATACGCTGCTGAAACGGAACGAACTCGACATAATTTTAAATTAATTTTAAATCGGATGGTGACTGGAGATGAAAAAGTGGATCACTTATGATAACGTTCAGCGAAAAAGGTCGTGGTTGAAGCGCGGCGAGCCAAACCAAACCATCGCCAAGCGGGTGACGGCCGGAAGGTTTATGTGTGTGTTGTCGGATTGGAAAGAATCATCCACTTTCTGAACATCAACTATGGCCAGACGCTTGTTCGATCATCGCACACGGCGGCTCGACCGTTTGAAGCAGTCGATTGACCAAGCGGCCAGAATTGGCAGCCAACAGGAAGATTAGTGTTCCACCAGGACAACGCGCTCGACGCCGATCTGCGCGATAACCCGCCAGAAGCTACGGGAGCTCGGATGGGATATGCTATCGCACCCACCGTATAGTTCGGACCTGGCACCAAGTGAATACCATCTATTCCGGGCCATGCAAAACGCTCTTGGTGGCGTGGCCTCAAAAAGGCTTGCGAAACTGGTTGTCTGAGTTTTTGCAAAATAGGAGGTTTTAACATAAATGGCACAAGTTTGCGAACAAAACGGTGCATATTTGACTTAAATCGGTTAAATTTACAAAAAATTAAATCAAGCGTCAAAATTCGATCGCAGATACGACATTACTTGATGAACGGCCCAATACATAAAATAGTAGGAATATTTCTATGTCCGCTATTTACGTTGGCAGTAAACGTTGCGTCCAACCGTTTTTGTTTTGCAAACCGGTTACATTTAAGTAAACAATGCAAATAAATTTGAAATTCCCTTAAAGATACATATTCGGTTCATGTAAGAAGTCGATTTTCTAATTTTCCCAAACAAAAATGTTTTGCTTTTCGACATAAAACAAAAACCAAATAAAAAAACAGTTGATTGCAGCTTTTCCCAAATATTTTGGGTAAAATCAAAAAAAAGTGGTATTTTTTTAGTATGTTTTTAAGTTAGCACCAACCCTTTTGGTTGCGCTACAAACAAAAAAAAAAGGCTCATAAAGTAAAAATGCCATCAAAGAACTTCAAAAATGCCAAAAAACTCAACAGATGCGACACGTAAAAGAGCTGTCAAAGCAACCGAATTGCCCGTACAGCGTATTAGCTCTCGCCGGGTATCTGCTAGTAACAAATAAAAATAATGAATACTCATCTCAAAACTATGCAGCTAACAAACCTTAAAAGACATTATCGGGAGTGTAAGTTGTGAAAAGGCTGAGAAAACCCACTAAACGTGCATGCGTCACTCTTTATCGCTCATTTTTTGTTTCTAACTCTCAAAGTTTTTGACATTTTCGATGTCAGCTACTCAAGTAGGGTAGTTTTTTTTTTTTTTATTTTTTTCTCTATTATTTTTCACCTTCAGCCAGCAAGTAGTGACAAAGGAAGTAAAGGGTGTCCTACAACCGTATACGAGAAATACACCACGCTAGCTTAGCAACAGCAACAACGACAGCAGCAACAGCAAAAGAAACTTTTCTATGAAGTTCGCCGAAAGTTAATTTTTAGTTTCGCGTCTACAAGTCAAAAGAAAAGTGCTCGCCGCCGCAACGTATATTTCATAAAAAAAAATTTTATAATAAAAAAAGTGTGCGAAAAAAAATACAAATTACAAAATATTGTATTAAAATGAATATATTTTTGCTAAATATTGTATAAAAAAAAAAAAAAAATAAACATAAAAGTAACAATCCAACCCGTCTAAAGTGCAGTGAATTGTGAAATAAAATAAATAAAATGAAGTATTTAATAATTAAAAATAAAAAATAAAATAATTCACATAGTGGCCGAAATAACACCAAAAGTGCATTTAATTGATTTATTTGAAACAACAAAAATAAAATAAAAATATAAACAAATAATTCATTCAATTTAGGCTTAAAATAAAAAGCAATAAAATAAATAAATAAATAAAAATATTTAAATTTAGTGTACAACCACGTTTAATTAGTTATGCATAAAACTAATTATAAAATATATAAAAAGAAAATATTACTTAGAAAAATCAGTGAGACAAACAACTCAGAAATGCATTTTGAGTATGTTGCGTCCCAAAAATTGCATTGCAGTCAATGTGGCGGCAATAATAAACACAAAACCTGAGTGCATGAGTGTTGGTGGTGTTTCATTTTGTTTTTCATTTTGTTTTGTAATGCTTGAGAAAGTAATCAAGTGTTTTGTTGGCCTAAAAATGTTGTTATTTGTTTTTATGCGGTTTGAAGTGTTTTGTAGCGCTCCATTGTCGTATAATGTCCTTGTTTTGTTGCTTTTATTTGTTTGCTGTCTCTCGTCTGCTGTAGCTAAACTGTCAAAATGAATTTTTGACATTTCACGCATTGCAATATTTTGGCATAACAGCAGCAACCCCTCAAATTGAGCGTAGAAGAGAGAGAGTAAAATAGCGAAAGAGAGTTAGACTGAGAAAGTCTAAGCATAACGTTACACCTACTTTTTCTCTGTGTATTATCTCTTGTAATTGAATAATAGTAAACTGAAAAAATTATTACATTTGAATTTTTTTATTTATAAAAAGAAATATTTGCAAAGAGAACTATTTTGAATCATTTTGGCGCTATTTCAAGAATTTCTGTTAATAAAACATAGACCAAAGAGTTAAAGCAGTTTAGAGATGAAAGTTTAAGACCACAACGTGAAATAGTTTTGTGAAGATTTTGTCTTCAACTTTGATTATATCGAAAACACTGAGCTTCAGGCTTTATGAATATGTCGACCAAAATCAAGATTGTTTCGTGTACATTTCAAGCTTTCAAAACTGCAAAAATTGAAATTCTACCTGATTGCATTTCCAAAATTCAAATTTTCGGGTTTTAATTTAATTACAAAAAAGAAAATGTCGAGTAAAAAAAAAAAAAAAATGATTTTTTAGAATTTTGAGAAACACTCCCAAATCTGGAATTATTGTTAAAAAACTTGTTATTTTTCTCCTTTTCACTTATGTGGCAATAACTCCGCAACTTCGAATCGAAATTTTGTTTTGGAAAGAAAACACTTCGACCTTTTGAATAATATATAAATGTTATGATAGTTAAGATCATATTAGTGAGTATTTTGAAAGCAAAAGTATTTTTTTATACCATATACCCAAAGGGTAAAGGGCATATTAAGTTTGTGCGAATGTATGTAACAGACAGAAGGAGGCAAGAGAGACCCTATAAAGTATATATATTCTTGATCAGCATTGGAAGGGAGTCGAACTATGTCTGTCTGTCCGTCCGTCCGTCCGTCTGTCCGTCCTGCTGACTGCCGTATGAAAACGATTATTTCGAAGACTATAAGAGGTAGAGCTTTCAAAATTGAAACTTAGACTCTCCTAGGCCGTCATGTGTGCACTTACAAACGGCTTTTCTCTAGACCCATTTTAAGGAGTACCCCCCATACATATCTACACCAAAATTTTGGGGTTTTGCATAAAAACGTCATTGTTTATTATTCTAGGAAGTTCAAATTTAGTATAAATTATGTCTATGATAGTCCCAATAAAATATCCCAATATGGGTAGGACCAACAAAATTTTAGGTATAGCCCCCATACAAATTCACCCCAAAATTTTGGGTTTTTACATAAAAAAGTATTTTTTTTTATTCTAGAAAATTCAAATTTAGTATAAATTATGTCTATGGTAGTCCCAATGAAATAGACCAATATGGGTAGGCTTAACAAAATTTTAGGTATAACCCCATTCAATGATATACCCGATTTTTTGAAGTTTTTCTATGAAAATCCAATTCAATGAGGTATGGTAGTCAAATAGAACCTAACTTAAGGTACATATAGATTGGGTACAGGGTATCTTGCAGTATGTTGCAGAGCATACTCGACTTCAGCGTTCTTTCTTGTTTTTTTTTAGTTTTTTAAATTATCCAACTTTATCCATGTTCGGTTACAGTATTTCGTTTAAAAGCTACATCTATGGCTGTACAGCTTAAGCCATAGGCCATTTATAACTGTATTTGGCAACGCAAAAGAACTTTAAAACATCCTAGCGGTACAGAAAACCGACCCACAACTAATCAGCCTAGCGTTGTTAGCTTTGTCCCACGTGCTAGCCAGTCACAATGTTGTTTTCTAACTCATTTTTATATTTCAATATCCTACAAAATCTGATGCGTTCGGTTTTGGAAGAGCGTAGAACAGTTGTGGACCAGCACTAGGTTCGCTCTATATCAGCAGTGACTAGCCATTGACGAAACTTCCTGAACCAGTCTGTCAGACTCATTTAAGACAGTTGCTGACCGACCTATATGGGTCAAGCACTACCCACTCATGTGGACCAATAATTGACTGCCTAGTTAAAGACGGGCTCATATGCTACATTTGCAGGTTATCTTCGTAAATATCGTGAAATAAGTCGTAAATCTAATATTTGCTTTATCGTATAATATTTTCTGAAGAAACTGTTTGAGAATTATAAAGTTTCATTAAATGTATAGACAACAAAGTAATGGTCAGCAGTTGGTCCTGGCTGATGCGAAGACGACCCAATGCAAGGCAGCAACTGCCCAGGCCCCATAATAAGATCTAAGCATTGAAATAAGCAATATGCCTTTAATCTAGAATTAAATAGAAATTAGTAAAGCCAAGTTTTAAAAAAAATAAAGTTATTCATGACCATTTTAGGGGAACCATGAACCTTTCCAGAGCTCAATACAAAGACATATTTTTTTTCAAAGTGATGGAGTGGTGTAGGAGCTTCGGAATTTTACATATGAAGCAAAATATTGAGACTGTGTTAAAAAACCCAAAATAGAACAAAAGGCCTACTGGTTTAGATCTAAGCAACAGGAAGAGGTAAGAGTTAACAAATTTGAGGCCGTTAGCATAAATTAAGAACTTATTCTCAGGCATTACAAACTGATTGAGATTTGAAAAAAAATTTGACTCAATATGATCTTTTATACCATAAAATACACTGATCTTGGAGACAATAAGAAATAAAGTCATCGAAATCATTAAAACTTATTCTCTTCGGAACCTTTGTGAGACACCTTATCTCAAATTTTACTTCTGGTCTCATTATAAAGAGAAAGTTGTATACGAACTCACCTAAAACTATTAACTTTTTGTGAAAATATTTTTTATACCCCTTACACAGACGAACTAAACAAGCTATGTCCGTCCGTTCGTCTGTTTATGGAAATTTGAAACTTAAGTTTAACTCGGACACGATTACATTGTATATGATAAGCAAGGTACCACGCCCATTCTTATAAATTGCCTACCACTATTTTCTAGTTTTTTAATGAAACAAGAAAGAACACTTTAGTCAAGTATGCTCGATACCGTGCACCCAATCTTTAGGTACCTTAAGTCTAGTCCTATATTACCATACCATATTGTATTAGAATTTCAAAAAAAAAAAAAACTTAAAACATTAGGTAAATTTGTATGGGGACTATACCTTCAAATTTTTTTGGTACTACCCATATTAAGATATTCATTGGGACTATCATAGGCATAATTTATACTAAATTGAGAGATTCAAGAATAAGAAACAAAGACGTATTTATGCAAAAACCGAAAGTTTTGGGGTAGATTTGTATGGGGGTAATTTATAAAAGGGGGCTGGAGAAAAACAGTTTACAAGTGAACGCTTAATGGCTTAAGAGAGTCTAAGCTTCAAATATAATTTTACTATCTCTCGTTTGCATACGGCAGACAGCATATCATACGGACGGACCGACGGACAGACAGACGTAGCTAGTTCGACGCCCCTTTCAACGTGTAAAAATTAAAAAAAAATTCATGTAAAATGAGTATTTCTCATACAATACCAAATTGCAGTTTCACTCTATTTCATTGCACAGCATGCTACTTATTTATGCAACGATAAAATTTTACACTTGCTCTTAAATGAAACCAAAATGCTTTTAATGAGATATATAATATTCCATATCATAATAGTTGCACATACGCATTTTAAATTCATATGCATAAAATTTTCAAATATATTCTAAGCGCTCAATTACATAGTTTCCTATGTGTGCTCGAACTGCGACAAACGGATGTCCGAGAAAACTTTTAGAGCATAATTTTAAACATGATCCTATGATATTAAAAAAAAAAATATACATACATATAAATAAAATATATAAAACCCAACAAATGAAACTTTTCAAAACAATGTTATGAAAAATTACAGATATTTTATCAAGCTCAACATGAGAATACAAATAGTACTCCAGTGAGTATGCGCTTTGGTCAATGTTGGCAAAAAACTTCAACAGAAATTTAGAAAAAAGTAATAAAAAAAAGAAAATAAAGTAAGCTACTCTAACGAAGTACTCATATTATTTATGTTTGTTGCATGCAAATAGAACGAAAATAACTTTTTCGTTTTTTTTTTTTTTAATTTTTTATTATAAAAGGAATTAAAAATTGCAAACAATAAGAAAACAAAACTCATAGATACAGATACGAACGAACGAATGAGCATAGCAGCTGAAGTAAAACAAAATAAAATTGCTAAAGTTACCCACAAGCATGACTTTCTATGAGTGCCATAAGGATGCGTAATGAAGCAGGTTTTGAAAATTACGTACATACAAATGTATATGGAAGACTTTGCCTAGAAGTATGCAGCATTAAAGTCATGAATATGCATTGTGTGTGTGTGTATGTTTTGTTGCCATATTTGGTTGCACTGTTGTATGAGAAACATTCCATTAGGGCGTAATTAGAGCATTTAACAACATAGTTAGAAGAGAAGTAGATAAGTAGATGCAAAGAACTATAAACTAACAAGCAAATAGACAGAAAGATAGTTAGACAGACAGACAGACAGACAGACATATGTGCATATCGACAAACACATAGGCATACAGACAGACAGACAAACAGTCAGACAAACAGACAAAGAAACATACCAACACATAAGCTATATTAGTATGTGCATGTATCCATAAGATACAAATGTATCTTTTGGTTTGAATGCAGCACAAATACACTAGACATCTGTGGCTAAGTGTGGCTTGTTTGGTGTCTTTCTATTTGCTTGTCTGTCTGTCCGTCTAACGTTATTGTCGTTTACTTGTTTTACCTCATGATAATTAAAAGTTTGTAAAAGTTTTGCATGAGTAGTTGCGCGTGTATCTTGTGACTTCCACACACCACATATCATATTTAGCATAAATTTACTGATTGCATACAATTTTTCATATATGTGAACAGCGACGAAGAAAGAAGAGAAAAAAACTGCACTTGTTCAATTCTTTACTTTTGCAGTTTAATTTGCAACACCTGCGCTGCACTGCTTTCGTTCGCTTGCTTCCTTACGTTTCCGACTTCGTTTCCGCTTTTGACTTTTTTGCGCTTGACAACGGATATCAAAGTGCAAATGTATTTTGTCAAATGAAGAAAAGTTCTCTATTTCTTCTGCTTTTGCTTCATTTTATAGATTTTGTGTGTGTGTGTGTGCGGAAATGTTTGACATATTGTTAGTGCTTTCAACTTCGCACAATGTTATAAAATTTCTATTAGCTTGTTCAATTTTAAGCACTTGTCAGTTATTTGTTCAAATTGCAACAAAAACATAAATGTAGCTTTTGTATTTTTAAATTTCTAAATTATGAGTTAATCTGATTGAATTATTTTTATTATTTGATAATAGAAAGTTGTCATTGTGAAGTAAAATTGAATTTTAAACTTATGTTTTAATTGAATAATGCTAAAATTAATTAACATAAAATTTTAATTGATTTGATAGTAGATGTATTTGTTGCTATTATGAACTGCCAGCATTTCTACATAACAAAATTTAAAAAAAAATACATTAAACTTTAACGCAAATTGTCGGAAAGAGCTATTCCAAAAAAAAAAATGATAGCAAGACCGACTTCAAGACCGAAGATAGAACGAATAGAAAGAACGCTGAATTCGAATGCAAGACACCCTTTATCATAACTGTATGCACCTTAAGTTAAGTAATACTTTTGGGTAGATTTAAGTCTCCGAGATAATCGTTTTCATACGGGAGACAGCAAGACGGACTGAGAGACGGACATATATATATAATTTATGGGGTCTATCTAGCCTCCCTGTGTGTGTTACATAAATTCGCACAAACTTATAATAATATACCCTTTCACCTTTAGGTACAGGGTATAAAAAAGCGAGCAGTTACTTTGAAATGCCTGCTTAGAAAGGAGTTTCATCCAATACAAGTAACTAAACCAGGCCACACAAAAATGGGTATATTGTCTTCTATGAAGAATACTAATTTTTGGCCTCAAAACTGAGTTTCGTAATGATAAAAAAACTTAGATCTGAACGCTCGAGAGGATTACCAAAATTATTTAAAATATATGCATCATTCCCTGCAAACTGGAATAGGCGATCCTTGGAAATGTTGAAAATAATAATAGAAACTTTAGAGAATTTGATGTGTAAAACATAAGAATAGCGTAGTTTACATTAAAAAAAAAAACTGGTGTCTCATGGAATCGTTTTCGAGATATCCTTAAAAAACGGGGTTTTTGCTCAGTTATTGCTAGAAATCTCAAGAAAAATACAGTTTTAAATTGATGAGCTGCATATCGTATATAATGTATTTTCTTCCTCTACACGAAGATTTGCTCTCGAATGATCCCTTTTTTGCAAAGAACGAAATATTAACATTGTTCATTCTTTTTGAAAATTGTTAATTTTTAATTGTTAATTTTTCAATAATTTCAAAGCCTTCATAGATTGTCCAAATCGGACTTAAAAGTTGTAGTGTAAAAAGTAGTGGCCAAATATGACCCAAAATACATACAACTAGGGAGAAATTTCTGCTGCACATTAAAAGTTGATATAAGTTCTCTGATTAAATTTATTAGTTTTAGTGGTGGACATTTTTTCAAATAATTTATTTTTATACCCGAAAGGTATATTCAGTTTATAACGCACTAAAGGAGACCTCGAAGACCCCATAAAGAATGTATATAAATTCTTGATCAGCTTGATGAGACGGGTCGATCTTGCCTTGTGCGACTGTCTGTTCGTCGGTCTGTTCGTCGGTCTGTCCGTCGGTTTATTTTAACGCGATTTACTCGGAGACTACTGAAGATATTTAGCTGAAATTTTAATCTTAAACTTTTCTCTGAAACGAGCAGGTCAAGTTTGAAAACGACATGACCGTTAATTTTCCAATTTTTGTATGAAAATAGGTACTATTTATACATAACTTAACTCCGATTTGGGTAAAAACACTTCTTATGTT
Source organism: Leucophenga varia (assembly GCA_018903435.1). Classification (NCBI taxonomy): domain Eukaryota; kingdom Metazoa; phylum Arthropoda; class Insecta; order Diptera; family Drosophilidae; genus Leucophenga; species Leucophenga varia. Next base: position 165,884 of record JAEIFJ010000689.1, read on the forward strand.
ATCTAATGTCAAAACAAATGTGCCACGCCCAATTTTCTAATATATCCACCACACAAGCATACCGCCCATTTTCGAAATTTTGTATGAATATGATTATTTTTTTGGAATGAATTGTCTCCAAATTGGGCAAAAACACTTTTTATATCTTCCAATATCAAATCTAAGATGCCACGCCCATATTTAGGCATAGGTCCCACCCAAACTTACCGATTAAATTTGATACTAGTATTGTGCCCTAACTTGAGTTGTATTAGACCATTGACCCCCATCATCCCATCTCGAAGTTCTATATAAGCCACTGTGTGACGGGTATTTAAGCTTAGGTTCCACCGAAATTAACGTTTTTCGTTTTTTTTTTATTTACCGAACCAGCGATTTAAAGGTATTACAAGCTGCTAAACAGAATCGCAGCCAAATTTTTAGTGATTTGCAGCATTGATAAAAATTTCAAGAAAAATACTTTGCAGCAAATATAGTACGAGGTGTGTTCAAACATTATCGCGAATTTTGAATTTTCGCGGGTTACGTATATTCGAATTTAGATTTTTTGAGGCGTTATGTTGGTACTCATGTCTCTCACTTATGCCGACAAGCTCGGCCATTTTGAATGTTCTCTTAATTGTTGACAGCTGCTTTGCTTGCACGTGTTTTGGATCGTCTTCGATTTTACCTATTCAAAAAATGGATCAAAGAACCTGTATCAAATTTTTTTTTTTCTGAATGGAATAAATGGAATAAAAATGTTGAAGAAGGCTTACAGGGACCGAGCTCTACCAAAATCAACAACATTTGATTGGTATTAATTGTTGAAAGAAGGTTGCGAACGTGTTGAAGACGAAGAACTCCCTGATCAACCATCGACCTCAACGGACGATGCTCACATCCAAAAAGTAAAAGAATTAGTGCTTGCACACCGTCGATTAACTATGAGAGACATTGCTGATGAAATTGGCGGATCGAAAAGATCAATTAATACAATTTTGAAGGATGTTTTGGGCCTCAAACGTGTCAAGTCTCGGTTGGTACCAAAAATGATGATTTTTTTTTTAAAACTGTACTGATTTTTCGTGACTATTTTGCCAAAAATCCAACCAATATCGTTCCGCAACCACCGTATTCGCTTGATTTGGCACCGTGTTTCTTCTGGCTATTCCCAAAACTCAAGAGACCACTCCGGGGAACGCGTTTCGAGTCGATTGAGGAGATAAAAGCTAAATCGAAGAAGGCGCTGATGGCTATACAGGAAAGGGACTATTTGGCATGTTTCGAGGATTGGAAAAACGTTGGCAAAGGTGTATTTTATCGGGAGGGGACTACTTTAAAGGGGACAAAAAAGATATTCATAAATAAATAAAAAAAAAACACAAAATATGCGATACTTTTTGAACACACCTCGTATGTATTTATATCATAAAAATGTTTAGTTCAGGTCTTACTTATTTTCATTTGAGTTCTATTTTTGCTAAAAACTTATAAAATGTATAAATTTCTTAGGATTTTGAAATTGATATTAGAACAAGTTATGTATTAAAAAAAAAAAAAAAAACTATTTTTTATCATAAAAGACAGAGGTTCTTTTAAAATATTTCCATATTTAAATACTTTAAACTTCTGCACTACTTTTTTAAATAGTTTAAAAATTTGCTTAGTTACCATATTAATCTAATCTCAATGAATCCCAAGCAAACTTCAAACATGTTTGAAACGAAGAAATAACTTATAATACGCGTATAAGTCCATCTCTAAGTTCGTGCAACATGTTCGCTTGCAACCATTTTTTCAAAGCTTGTGCAGCAACATAAAAATATATGCGACAACATGAATTTTGGCCATTTGTGTCGGTAGAAACACACAAAGCAGCAGCAGCTCTTTGGCTGTGCGGCGACGCGTTTAACTTTATATAAAATAAATTAATTAATTATAAAAATAATATATAACATTTAACAAGAATTTTTAATTGTGGCTACTAAGTAGCAGCGTTGACGTTTTAAAAACGTCTGCGGTTTTTTATAAATAAAATTACGACTAAAAGTGAGTGTGCTTCTAAAACCGCAGCTAATCAATACAAAAGAGTTTACAAAAATATTTAATCTTATCAGTGACAAAATAAACAAAAAAAAAAAAAACCTGTGCTGTGCACGTTTAAAATTAAAAAAAAAAAATAAAATGAAGCAACAATTGAAAATCTTTTTATGAAATTATTTAAGTGTCAACAACAAAAACAAAAACAAAAGTGTACAAAAATGTTTATCTAAAAGAATACACTTCAGGTGGAAATGACCTTTTTGAAAAGAGGAAATTTAACTGATAACTTCTTATCGAAATAATTACAAAAAAAATGTTTATAAAAAAATAACAACATTGTTTGAGTGGTTTCATTAATAAAGTCAAAAAAATTCCACTTGGATACTATTTTTTTGTGTTGTGTGACAAAAAATAATAAAAAATTTTAATTTAAAAACAAACTTTTTAGAAATTAAAAATAAAAAAAAAAAAAAAAGTCCTTATGACTTTTGGAAGCTTAAATGTTGTAATGCAGTTTAATAAATTTTTGTTTGTGAAATATTTTGATAAGATTAGATCAGTGAAATTTTTAAACTGATAAGAAAATGCGCATATGTAAATTAGTTTGTGAGATATAAAACTTTCTTGGAACACAGTGTAACAAAAATATTTTCTGAAATATAAAGACACAAAGATTGTAGTTTCTAGAATGCATATTATTTGTACAAAATAAACAGGGCACTATTTTATTGCAACCAGTTAAGATTTAATAAATATGATAAAAAAAGGGAAATAATTTTTTCCTGACGTACAATTAAAAGATTGGCTCGATTGCACTTTTTTCCTCATTCTTTCTGATTACCATAAAAAGTTTAAGATTAAAAAGAATGCGAAAATAAATCAGACCTTAAGAAAATTGAATATTTTGACATTAATTGCATACATGCATCTAGAGCTGTACTGGGCACATACATATTTAATAGAAAACGATTGAACTGGATACTGAAAATAAAACTGATTTGATTGAATCAAATGAACTGCTAGGTGATAGAGCAACTATATTCGACTCGATTGACTTCAGCACGGATCTATATTCTATATTCGATTTGTTTGACTTCGGTACGACTCGGTATCGACTCGAGTATGTCGACATCGATTAAATTTGAATCGGATACTTCGTTAAATTGATCGTATACTCTAAAAGCTAAAGCACGAGCATTTGAGTATTTTAACAATATTTTATTTTGGAAGATTTGACCACTTCAAAATATAGATCAGTGTTATCAGTTGGCATTGCATGTGAAAGCCAACATGTTCAATATCCGGCAACTTTATTTTTAATTGGTCTGGTTTTCTGTTGTTTTTTAATTTGTAGCTATATATTGTGATTCGGGTTTCCCTTGAATTAGTTGAATTACAGTATTTTTTAAGGGCAAGACTTACCTGTGGTTAAAGCTGATTTTTCCATAGCTAATTGGTTTTCTAAGAAACTTTTACTAGTTTAATTTATAATAAAAATTAAAACATAAGCAAACATAAGAATATTCAATAACTCGAGTAAAATCGGTCGGATAATCGAACGAATCTTCGGTTGGCTTCGCTTGTATAATCGAAACTTCAGATAATCGTTTAAGAATTTAATCGTTCAACTGAATATATATGTGTATGAGCAGAATCAAGGTTTAAATTGGATTATTAATTCCGTTGGTTGAGTTGATCAATGCAGAACTCTAATACGTATTATACGGGTGTGTCATGTAAATCTTTAATAAATCTGCCTTCGGTTGGTTTGTAAAACTCTAAAATAAAATCTCGGTGGCACAGAACTTCGAAAAATTTCATTGTTCGAAGACAGTTTTGCCAATATCTGTAAGGGGTTATCATCACAGCTGAACATTTTTGTAGACTTTTGTAGACATGACCCAACATACAAAAGATTAATTTATGTTAAACGAGAAATAAATTAATCTCAAATTTGTGATCGTACTTTTTAAATTAACAAAGAAAGTTTAAAATAATTTTCCCGCCAAATAAATCAAATTGCATGACAACTCTGCTAAGTGCATTTTTGTACTTTCACAAATACATATACATGTGCTCATAAATGCTAGTGCGGGCAAATTATCTATGACACTTAAGATATTTGCATAAGTTTATAATTTTTCCCATCACTAGCACGTATACGTTTTTTAAGATAGCCTGCCAACTTAGACCATTAATATTTAACGCAAATACATTTCATAAATGAACATTTAATTCGTGGTTCTTTCGCATTAATTTTATGATAACATTAATAGTAAAATTTTTACTTCAATTATAAAGCGAAATACATGTACTTATTGACAAAAAATAATCTTCGAAAAATATAAAAGTCCATTTCGAACAAGTTGGCATTCTTTTTTTTTTTTCGGTTGGTTTTGCTTATGAATTTTATTTGCATTTAATTTACTAGTGATTTGGTAAAATGCTAATTAAACAATTATACCAATGTTATTTTGAATTGTAATGATGCAGTTAATTCAGAAAAAAATTACGTTTCTGCTAATATATGTTAACTAATATCATTAAAACATATTTTTTAATGGTGTATTTTACTAAAACTCTATTAAATCTCTAACAAAAACTTGAGAGATTTGAAACCAACCCAAAGAGATTTGTGTGACACCTTGAAATGTCTTTTGGTTGGCATTGGGTTATAATTGGGTATGTAGAAATTTCCCTGACACCCCTGATAAAGTTTAGCATTTGTATGTGAAACAGCACAAAATTAAATGGCCAGACACAGGAAATAAACAGCCGATAACGAATAGTCACAATTTTTTTTTAGTTGCTGGAGAAGCAAAGTTAGGTATTCATGAATAAAACTTCCATATCGGCTTTAAAGAGGTATTTTGCCATCTTCTCTATTTTAGAGCAGGTTGGTGATAGAGATGATGTATTATATTTCCCTTTTCTACGCTATACTTATTATTTTTGTGTCTAGATGTTGTGAGTGATGCCCTACCACTATTTGTATGCCTTTATATGAGACAGGGACCAACGAGTGGCTATAACCATTTATGACTCGAAAAACATTCAACATTGTTTTTGAAGATTTTTAAAAAATTTTGTTGTTTTTTTCGTTTTTTGCATTTGATAAGCACTCTTAAAGGTTTCACTCAACAAAAAAGTATATATTTTTATTGAACAGAAGTGGTTTCTCTAATATCCAAAAATTAATAGCTCTTTAAATATTATAATATAAAACACTTATAATCATTTTTTTTAAACATAAATCAAATGAATTAATTATAGTTCTATTCCTACTTTAAATAGCGAAATAAATTAAACAGAATTAATAAAAAAAAGAAATTTAAGTGAACAAACGCCCAAAAAAAAGAAATTAACCACTAAAAAGTAATAATAACACAAAAAACCAAAAAGAAAATCCAACAAGAAAAATAATCCAGAGAAAAAAACCATACAACAGCTGCTTTTAAAATGCGTCGAAATATCAAATTAATTGTTTTCGTGAGCATTATTTGGATGTTCGTAATGGTTTATTATTTCCAGACCAACACCGAAAAGGTAAGTTAAGTCAATTGTGAAAATGTCAGATAAAATATTATGCAAATTTTATTATTATTTTTAATGCTGCTGAAAAAATATACAAAAAAAAAAAAAAATAAAAATAAACCAAGCCAAAGAAAGTGCATAGACCCTAATAAAAATGCTACAAAAATATTATATGTAAATTTAGACATTATTATAATATTTTCATTTATACATATTTTTTTTAGACTCTGCATAATAAATTAAAACAACAAACAAAAAAAAAAATGTTTGAAAAGCGTTATAAGCATAAACAATTATGACAGCTGAGCTTAGAGACATAAATAAGCAGACAGACGGACAGTAGTACACGCAGACGCACGTATAAAAAAATACGGACAGACAGACGGACATTCAATATTGTGCGAAAAATGCTATAAAAAATTTAAACTCTCGCAGTCATGGAGGTTAATAATGGGTTTCAATTACTGTGCACACTAGGTAAAAAAAAAAAAAAAACAATATTTCTTTGCCACTATTAGCAACTGTTGTTAATTAGCATATAATCAGTAGGCAATAGCAAAGAAATTGCTGATAGAAGATATAGAAATGAGTTATTTAAAAAAAAAAAAAAAACAAGCAAAGAACGTTAACTTGCCCTGCCACATGAAATTTTAATCATTTTCTTGAAAAAAGAATAAAAATGTAAGGTGAGTTTGTATGGGGTCTATATGTTATAGTGGCCCGATCCTTGTCATATCGGTAGCATACTCATAGGATAACAGTAGAAGTGATTTTATACAGATTGGAGTGAATATATCCAAAATAAAAAAATTTTTCATACAATATATGAAAAATGGGCGCTTGGTTTCTAAGGGAGCCATAACAACAAATGGGCGTGGCACCTTTCTTTTGATTTTGGATGTCATTAGAAGTGCTTTTACCCATATTTGTAGTAAATACTTTCATAAATAAGAACTATTTTCATACAAAAAATCTAAAAAAATGTTAAGTTTGTATGGGGGCTATATCTAAAAATGGTCGTGGCACCTTTCTTTTGATTTTGGATGCCATTAGAAGTGTTTTTAGCCAATTTTTAGCAAATACATTCAAAAATAATAAATATTTTCATACAAATAATCTAACAAAAGTGGTAAGTTTGTATGGGGCCTATTTCTAAAAATGGGCTTGGCACCTTGGTTCTAATATACAAACTGCCTAGGAGCACAAAAATCTTAAGTTTAAAATTTCAGGTTAATATCTTTAAAACTTTCCGAGAAAAAAACGCAATGCAACAGTCAGACAGACGGACAGACAGACGGACTTGGCTAGATCGTCTCGCCTCGTCGAGCTGATCAAGAATATATATTTTTAATGGGGTCTCCAATGCCTCCCTTAAAGCGTTACAAACTTTCCGAAAAACCGATAATACCCTTCACACTATGTGTTGCGGCTATAAAAAATATTGTGAGAGTGAAAAAAGAAAAGAATACGTAAACAAACTAAAAGACCGTTAAAGTGTGCGGGCGAAAGCGAGTCATTTAAATAAGACATTGCCCGTTGCCGTTGCCTATTGCCGCTGTCATTGTCGCTGTTGTCTTCTGCTGCTGCTGCTGCTGGCTCATTTCTTGCATAGTAATTATTTTATTACCAACAATTTTGTATTTGCTACCATTTTCAGTTAGCAATGTCGCCGACATGGTTGTCGCCATTATCTTCATTGTCTCTCTTTTTAAAATTGTGCGTCTATAATTATGTAGATTTACTATATATTCACTGTTATTATGTTGTTATGCTATATATATAGCTTTAATTTTTAACTTTTCGTTGTCATCTTCAATTATTGAAATTTTATGACAACTGAAATTTAATGAATTTTCTGTTTAAAAATATTTCAAATTTATTTTTCAAAATAACAATTATTTAATCTATTTTCAATCGAAAACAATTAGTCAACTAGAAGTCATTTATTCTATATTTTACTTCAGTTTATTCTGATGAAGTGTAAATGTTCGTTTGTGCTTCATATTGTCTTGTTGATTTGCTTTTAATTGAAATAGCTTTCTTATTTATCTTGAATCATGGAAGAGATAGCGTTAATGTTATTTTTAGATATAATAAATGAAGCATACATATCTATGTATGATTGTACATTTTCTGAGAATCTATAAATTGCAAAAGAAATTCTTTAAATTAAAGTCATTTTTCTTGTAATTAGTTGTATTATTATTTTCATAGACAATTATTTCATTGTAAAGAGAAATTCAATAAATGCAGCCTTTGAACTTTTAATTATTCATAACTTATTAATTAACAAAATTCTCAAAGAGACAAATCATTAAATACAAATTATAGCTACAAAATACGCACCACCTCACTCCACATTTATGTCACTCGATATCTTTTATTCCATAAATAGTCTTGACCTTTTATGTTATTGAAAGAATTATTCATATTAAAAACGAAGTAAAAAAGAATGAATTCGAAATCTTAATGAATTGATTTTTTTTATCACTTTTGTTGTATAAAACAACTCAACAAAATTTGTATCGGTTTTGTCTTATTTGAATGAAACAATTTTTGTTCCCATTAAACTAGTCTCTTTTTTAGCATTTTTAATAATGAGTAGGAAAAAATTTTTTTTTATCAGGCATCGAATCATCCCAAAGCTAGGAATCAAGTCAGCTTGGGATGATTCGATGAATCTTGCATTTTTACTGTTTACCAGAAGGTTACAAACATCTTGAATATGGCGACCAGTCCAGGATCTTCACATTACCGAATTTTGGATTATTATGTCAAGATCCTGGACTGGTCGCCATACTCAAAATGTTTCGAAAGGATTAATTCGAAAATTGTATACTTTATACTAAACATTAAAAACTCAAATTTCCAAACAGGTTGAAGCTTAATTTCCAAAACTTCTTTGTAACAATTTAATGGTGCATGACGAAAATTTTAGCTTACAGGTGCCTTAGTAAGATATGATCCCCTACACTAATACACCATGCACTCTGCAGCGCAATCGGTGTTTCTCTTTGCGTATATCATGAATATCTTTCATTATTTCACGTCATATAGTTGCAAAACAAATTTAAGATTCTATCGGGATCCTTTCAATTTTATCGTATTTTTTTCCAAAATATTTAAAAATATTGTGGCGAAACATAATAATAAACACCTGGAAAGGCATTCATTATTGAACTATATGCAATCTGGTTTTCGAACTAAACGCAATGGTACCTCAGCCATTAAAGAATTAGACGTAACATCGACAAAAATCAAGCTGTTGTGACATCGAAACAGGTGTCACAGTTCCATCCGATAGTAAAAGGGAATCCACAAGACTCAATTTTGGGCCCAATTCCTTTTTCTATTTATTTGAATAATCTTCCAAATATCATAAGATATATATTCCAATTATCATATTATTAAATAGTAAAACTAGTTGTACAGAAGCTATGAATGACGATCTCCGTTCGGTGAGCAACTGGGCTAAAACAAATGGTATTTCTCTCAATCCTCCTAAATGTAAATTTTTAGTAATATCAAAAAATCGTATAGATACTATATACAGCATATTGTCAAAATTATCCAATGACAACAGCATCATTGAGTCCGTCGCGGATGATGACAACCTTTGCTACGCATTTAATTCTAACCTGGTCCAGTCAAATAAAAAAATTAGTTGATACTACATACATATTCCAAACTACCAAACATTCCTTGTTCCTAGCTGCCTTAATGGAGTTGAAGTTTTCGGTTTTTGTGACTCAAGAAGTCATTAAAAACTACAAGTTTGTTTCAATAATATTGCTCGGTACGTTTTTGGTATTAGTCGTATGAAGCGAATATCGCATGGTAAGTAGCCAAACAACGCATGCTCTTTTTTTTATACCCGACACACATAGTGTAAAGGGTATTATCAGTTTGTCTGAAAGTTTGTAATGCATTAAAGGAGGCATCGGAGACCCCATAAAGTATATATATTATTGATCAGCTCGACGAGACGAATCGATCTAGCCATGTCCGTCTGTCCGTCCGTCCGTCTGTCTGTTGCAATGCGTGTTTCTCGGAAAGTTTTAAAGGTATTGACCTGAAACTCTAAACTTAAGCTTTTTTGTGTTCCTAGGCAGTTTGTATGGCAGAACCAACGTGCCACGCCCACTTTTAGATATAGCCCCCATACAAACTTACCATTTTTTTCTATATTTTTCTATGAAAATAGTTGTTATTCATGAATGTATTTACTAAAAATCGGGTTAAAACACTTCTAATCCAATATCCATCCATCCAATACTTGAAGAAAGGTGCCACGCCTATTTTTATATATAGCCCCCATACAAACTTACCATTTTTTTCTATATTTTTCTATGAAAATAGTTGTTATTTATGAATGTATTTACTAAAAATCGGGTTAAAACACTTCTAATCCAATATACATCCATCCAATACTTAAAAAAAGGTGCCACGCCTATTTTTAGATATAGCCCCCATACAAACCTACCATTTTTTCTATATTTTCCTCATGAAGATAGTTATTATTTATAACTGTTTTGACTACGAATCGGGTTAAAAAACTTTTAATCCAATATACATCCATCCAATATCAGAAGAAAGGTGCCACGCCCATTTTTATATATAGCCCCCATACAAACTTACAATTTTTTTTCGATTTTTTGTATGAAAATTGTTATTACTTGTAAATGTATTTACTACAAATATGGGTAAAAGCACTTCTAATGACATCCAATTTCAAAAGAAAGGTGCCACGCCCATTTTTTGATATGGCTCCGATACAAACCAAGCGCCCATTTTTCTGATTTTGTGTCAAAATAGCTCTTATTTATGGATATATTCACTCCAATCTGTGTAAAATCACTTCAACTGTTATCCTATGAATGTGCTACCGATATGACAAGGATTGGGCCATTATAACATATAAACTCACCTTTTATTTTTTATTTTTTCAATAAATTATTAAAGTTTCGTGTGGCGGGTATTTGAGCTTCGATGCTACCGAAGTTAACGTTTGTATTTATTTCTTTATTTTATTTTTGATTTTTCAAAATTTAAATTAGTGCGGAGGTTTTTGTTAGTGTTTTAATTATTAGTTTTA
>JAEIFJ010000690.1:0-126191 GCA_018903435.1 Leucophenga varia
ATCTGTGGGTATGAAGAATTTCACCTTTGAAGTTGTAAAAACTTCGTCTACTTGGAATCAGAGACAAAAAATAACAATAACACCCGTGTGAATTAAAGGCAATATACTCTGGCCAACCTGATGCTACTTTGGTCTCGGTGAGAGAAAACACGAAGTTTAGTTACAAAAAAACAAAAAAAAAACTCTATAAAACAATCGTTTTTCCAGTTCTGAAGTATGGCACAGAAACATGGGTCATGTCAGAGGCGGACAACTTAGCGTTGAGAACATTTGAGAGATAAAATTTTCATAAAATCTTTGGACCTGTCAGAGTGGGCTGCAGCAGCTACATAATGACACGATTGCACTAGGCGGGTCACGTGCTTCGAATGGAGCAACGGGCTCCGGGCGCGACAAAGGGAGGAGCTTAAAAGTATACGAATGAAGAACCTAGCTTTGTTTTTGCCGACATTTTGTGACTTGCATCCTCTTTTAACTCAGTGTGATAAATGCATGACAAATAGCATCAAATGACAAATTATCCAATCGGACGAAACCTTAGTTCACACTTGTCATACCAGATCGCTATACTCCAAATTTCGGACAAAAATTGAAAATTATCGGTCCAGGGTACTTGGCTTTAAATTGCTTTTTCATCAAAGATAATCATAATACTATTAATAAGTTGTCATATACATAATTATGGGCAGTGCTCGTATCATAGGAAGCTTTTATAAAACAAGGAACAAGACACAAGCTGCTTATATTATAAAAAATAACATTCTTCGATCATAAAATACTTTAAGAAGTTCCACCTCTAAAATACAATTCAAAATTAAGAACTAGTACAGTGGCCTTTTTTTTTTTGTTTAAAAAAAGAGAGTTTAAATAAAATGCTTGATAAAAAAAAAACTGGGGGCTCTTTAGATCTTCTAGCCAAACAGAGACTAATTTAATCCATGGTCTACATCATCATTCAGCACATTTACTAATTTACTATCACTAGTGTGATAACGATACTATAGAAATCTTAATTAATATACCAAATGGATCTAAATTGAAACGTATAGTTGCCGTACAAACAGAGCCAAGGTTGGTGGTCCGTTTTTCGACAACCAACCTTGAGGGCTCCAACTCCAACTCCACCTGACCAAATTATGATACTAAGCGCATAGCTAAATTCCAGCAACACTCACAAAATATTCGAGAGCTACAAGTTGGTTCATTTATGGGGTCTGATAGGTTGATCATATGGTATCGTAATAGCGGTTTTCTGTTCTTAGTGTTGTCGTGAGTAATCAAATTACTAATTATATTTATCATTTCCATATTCAAAAAGATTTCAGACCGATTTTTAATTTTTATAATTTTAAACTTAAGGAATATTGATGATGGCTTAGTCGCCAAATCTTTTAAAGCTGCTCTTTCAGCTACAAACAAGAGGCGGAAACTTCTTAAAGTATAACAAAATCAAAATTACATCGATATTTATTTAAGTCTAAAATTATTATTCAATTTACAATGTGTGAAAAGTATTAAAGCTTTTTTTTTTTTTTACTTTTAATACGGATATACTCGATTAGTTACTTCAAATTAGATTAATTGCATAATTTTAAGCTGTTGCAAGGTAATTTCAATACAATTGCAATTACTTTTCGGTATAGTTCAGCTAAAGTAAACAAAAACAATACAATACCGGAAATCGGAACCCAATGATTTAATTTTTTTTTGTTTGAAACATATTACCACTGATTTTACTAATGGAATATAATGCTGCTTGTTTCTTGTTCCTTTGTTTTTCACAAATGCTTCCTATGTTACGTAGCACTGCCCATAATTATATGGCAAATTATTATTAGTGCTATGAATATCACTGTTTGGCTTTGAGATTTGGCTTTATTAGTAACACAAAAAAGACTTTGAGAAAGAACTGCAATGACATGAACTGAAATGGCAACTTACTGAATTGATAAGTATCAATTTTTATCTAAATTGGAAGGTTATCGATCTGCTGTGGAACTTAACCTTTCTTTTTTAATTGGCCTATGTTATATGAAAGTTTTTCTATAACAAAGCTTGGTTCTTGATTGTTGTTGTTTTTGCCTTTACAGCTTATAGGTTAGCCTTGGCAGCACGAAGGGTATCAACCCAGATGTTATAGTCCTTTGCCACTCGATACCAATTCTGGATCCCGATCTTCCGGACGTCCTCCAGAACCTGATCCTTCCAACGCAGCGGCGGTCTTCCCCGCTGTCGTGCCCCTCTGATTTCGTCCACGTTTTTATCATGTACCGTTTTCGCCGGAGCGTCATCCTTCATTCGAAGCACGTGTCCAGCCCAGTGCAATCGTTTGTACCTGATGCGCCTGACTATATCGATGTCCTTATATAGCTGGTACAGCTCGTGATTCATGCGAATACGGTAATCATTGTCCACTCTGACAGGGCCAAGGATTTTACGAAGAATTTTCCTCTCAAATGTACCCAACGCCGATTTATCAGCCTCTGACATGACCCATGTTTCTGAGCCATACATCAGGACTGGGATAATCAGCGTCTTGTAGAGTTGGATTTTCGTTTTTCTGGATAAAACTCTACTCCTCATTTGCCCACCGAGACCAAAGTAGCATCGGTTAGCCAGAGTAATTCTTCGTTTAATTTCTAGGCTGGTGTTATTGCTCTTGTTTTTTTGAGAGCCCAAGTAGACGAAGTTTTCTACAACGTCGAAGGTGAAGTTCCCCATAGTCACAGAATCTTTAGGTCGTGTTATTGATTTGCGAGAGGATACCAAGTACTTCGTCTTACTTTCGTTCACCGCCAGTCCCATCTTGCGGGAATTCTCTTCAATATCTTTGAAAGCCCAGCTCACCGTACGTGGATTTTTGCCGATTATGTCGATATCATCGGCATACGCGAGCAGCATAGTTTCTTTTAAGAAAATGTTGCTCGTCAAATCGACGTGTGGGCATTTGCGTAGTATATACTCTAACAAGAGATTGAAGAAGTCGCACGACAACGCATCTCCCTGTCTGAAGCCTCTCTTGGTGTCAATGGGGTCGGAGAGATGTTTACCGATCCTGACAACGCTTTGAGTGTTTGTCAGCGTCATCATACAGAGGCGAACGATTTTTGCAGGGATCCCAAGTTCAGTCAATGCTTTAAAGAACTTTGATCTGATTGGCGTGTCAAAAGCGGCTTTGAAATCGACGAAAAGGTGGTGTGTGTCGATATGCTTCTCCTTGGTCTTTTCCAGGATCTGGCTCAGCGTGAATATGGAGTCGGTGGTCGACTTCTTCGGTCTAAAACCGCACTGGTATTGTCCAACAGTGCTTGCTACGTGCGGTTCCAGCCTATTGCACAGTACACCAGATAGGATTTTGTACGCGATTTGTATGAGACTTATACCGCGGTAGTTTGCGCAGATTGCGGGGTCCCCTTTCTTAAGGATTGGACAGAGCACACTTACGTTCCAATCGCTGGGCATGCATTCACCAGTCCATATTTTGCATAAGAGTTGATGCATACATCGAGTCAACTCTTTGCCGCCGGTCTTAAATAACTCTGCGGGAATTTCGTCTGCGCCCGCCGCTTTGTTATTTTTAAGCCTTTTTATGACTTCTGAGACCTCGTTATAGTCTGGTGGCTCCACAGGGATGCCATCATCGGTCGGAGGAACCAGATATTCATCTTCTCCGCTGGCGGCATTGTTCCCGTCCTCGCCTCCAAGTAAGGTAGAGAAGTGGTTCCTCCATAACATAAGTGACTCCTGGACATCTGTCACCACATTTCCATGCGCGTCTTTACAGAATGATGCTCCGGGCTTGTAACCTTCAGTCAAGCGCTTGATTTTTTGATAGAATTTTCGAGCCTCATTTCTGTCGCACATCATCTCAACTTCCTCTAGCTCACGCCTTTCTTGGTCTTTCTTTTTGCGTTTAAAAAGGCGTTTTTCTTCTCTCCGTTTTTCTCGATATCGCTCAACAACAGCTCGTGTTGCTCCCGATTGCAGGGGTTCGCTTATAGGCAGTGTTCTTTTCTACCGTAGCAGTGCGACATTCCTCATCGTACCAAGTTTGCCTCCGAGGTCTAGTATAACCAACAACCTCTTTGGCCGCCGTATTTGTTGGAGATATGCTTCCACTGATCGTTTATACAGTCGGATGCCGGAGTGGTCTCTCTAAGCAGTTGAGTGACCCTTGTTGAGAAGGCAGCGGCGGTCTGCTGCGAGTTTAGCCTACCAACATCTAGCTTTCGTTGTATGGTAGCTCGCTTGGCGTGTGCTGTACTAAGTCTGGTACGTACCTTGGCTAGAACAAGATAATGGTCCGAGTCGATGTTGGGACCTCTTGGTTACTTGGTTCTTGATTAGTATACATTTTAAGCCTCCAAAATTGTAAAAATTGAAATTCTTCAAGATTGTATTAAAGAGATAATGTAAATTTTAATTTTCAGGTTTCAATTAAATTGCTAAAAAGAAAAGTTAAAATAGCTAAGAAGTCTTAATAGTAGGGATTGTAGGTCTGTTCAAGCTAAACAAAACTGCATATTTGGAATTTTTGTAGAGAGAAAACTCAATGTTCTAATTTAAGGGGTTATATACAGTTAGGATTTTCAAAAAAATCGATTTTTTTTTTTTGCATTTTCCCTTTATATGTATATATATATGAGTATACACACACAAAATTTCAAGTCGATCCGACGAATATTTTCGAAGTTATAGACACATTAGTGAAGGAACGCCGAGAGATCTCGCAGTGCTTTCAAAACTTTAAACGCGTTTTTCTCGAAACGGTGTTTTCAAAGCAAGATATCTCAGAAACGGCTGAACCGATCGGTCTGAAATTTTTACACAAGCTTCTTAACTATATTTTTTAGTAATAAATCGAAGGATTCTCCCATCCGATTAAAATTTTCTTATTTTTTTAAACAATTAAAGAGCCGAATTTTGGTCAAAAATCGAACCTTTGCTTTGAGTAGCCGCCATTTTCACAATAAATTTTTTTTTGCTAATTCCTTCGATTAATCACTAGATTATTTATTATATTAATGAAATCTATTTGGTTTTTGCATTTTAGATGATCCAGGCCAGAGATATCGTGCTCAACGCAAGAGCCTTTTTTTTGCGGACCTCTGCAAAATTGGCAATATCAACGTTATTTTTGGCAATAAAAAATATGTGAATATAGTTTAAAGTTGTCATAATACACCTGCCAAGTTTCAAATCAATAAACCAAATAGTTTGCTTAGAAAAAAATTGTTGGAAAATGCCTTTTTTTCGACCTCCTAACTGTATATAACCCTTAACTTATTTGAAAACGAGTTGATACTAATACATTTTTCAATTTCAGATCCAAGATTTGTTGATAAAACTTTCATAAAAAATCTCTTAACTTTTTGAGTTCAAAAAATAAAAAATAAATAAATAAAAATAAATAAATAGAAACTCAAGTTCGATTAACATTATTTTCTGTTAGACGATTATTTCTGTTAAATTTATTATTTTTTATTTAATCGAAAATATCTAAAAACGCAATCATTCAATAATTCTTTGTAAAAAATAAATAAAAAAAATAATAAAATAAAGTTTTACGTACTCAAAAAAAAAAAAAAAAATATTAAAGCATTACAAAAAAAAAAAAAACTTAAATTATTTATAGCGAAAGGCGTATAAAATATAAACATTTTCCTTACAACAAGTGACTTTGACCTCTTCAATGAATTAATGGAAAAAACTCTTAATAACTTAAACAATAAAAATAAAAACGCAAGCCTTTCAGTGCAAATATTGAATTTGGGGCGGCAGTATAAAACTTTACATGCACTTTATTATATTGCCTACATGTGAATTGCTTTGTAAACGTAAATCAAGAGTTAAATGTTGCATGAAACAAAAACAACAAAAAAATAAAATTGAAAAGTAATAAATCAATATTGCCAACGGCTTACACAGTCACCAGTCAGTCAGTCAGTCAGTCAATCCGCAGCGCAGGTTATTCAACCAAATTATTAATAATATTGTATCTGTTACTTATTGTATTGTACAGCTTTCATGTAGATACAAGATACAATAACGGTGCAATATATACATTCAATTCAACAAGTTGTATTGCACTTCATATTCAAAAAAAACACCGCTTCATACACTCTGTAAGTTAGACAGTTAACAAAAAACAAAAAATTATAAATAATAAATTGGCAACACGTCCGGATATTAAGTATTTCAAGTTCAATGTTGACAATCGACAACTAAAAATCTCTCGAAACGCATAATAAAGTTAACGCACTTCAAAACAAAACGAAAATACAAAAACACAAACGCGTATGCGTTGCGAATCAATAAAGTATTTAATCAGATAATTAATTAGTAATTAATTTCTATGTAATTTTTGTTTTGTTTGCATGAAATGCTATTTAGGAAAGTCAATAATTGCAGCTGTAAACGAAATAAATGTATCTTGATTAAAATTTAGACAGCTCAATTTATAGCGTAAAGATCAGCGGTATTTAGAGCACGTTTAATTAGAATAGAATATTCGTATACGTTGATATGAAATTGTACAAGTTTTCAGTTTTAAGACATGACAATAGATACATGCGAAATATAAAAGATATCTTTGTCTGTTTCTCTGCTGCTAGTACGGTGGGTGTCTAGTGAAGCAATCTTGTCACGATTTGCACAACATTTTTTTGGTTTTTTGTTTTGTTATAACACCAACTGTGAACTATGAGTGGGTTAACAATTATAATTGAGTTCGATGTGAATCAGAAATATTATTGTCGACACCGAAAATTTTCCATAACGCCGAGATTATGAGAAAATGGGTTTTAAAAACTTAAAAAACATTGTTGTTGCCTGATTTTGATCATATATAGCGGATGAACCTGAGGTGATAGAAATCCCGAATAAAGCTTAAATTGAAGCTTGAAACTTCCATCAAGAAAACCCCCGAATACACCTAGTCCGATGCTTAGACAGATTGCACACCGAATCAGACAAAACGTTTCTGTTTCGCAAAACATAGTTAAACAGATTCTAATGAGGAGACGCAAATTAAAGCAAAAAAATCGTTTTCTTATACGACAACTGGTTGCCTTTTGATACCCTGTACCCAAATGATAAAAGCGTATACAGACTAGAAAAGGCTAGATAGACCCTATGAAGTATATAAATTCTTGAGTAGCCTTGGAAGGGGAGTTGAATTAGTTATGTCCGTCTGTCCGTCAGTGTATCTGCCAAGGAGAGAGATTATCTCGGAGACTATAAAAGATAGGGTCACCATATTTGAAATTTAGACTCTCCTAAGTCTAAGTGTGTACTTACTACACAAATCTACCCCAAAGTTTTGTGTTTTTGCATAAAAATTTCATTATTTCTTATTCTAGGAAAACTAAATTTAGTAAAAGTTATGCGTATGATAGTCCTAATAAAAATATATCAAAATGGGTAGGACTAACAAAATTTTAGGTATTGTCCTAAAACAAACATACTATACCCCATTTTTTAAGCGTTTGTATGAAAAGACAATACAATGATGAATGGTACGAAGATAGTACTTAATTTAAGGTACATAAAGATTGGGTACAGGGTATCTTGCAGTCGAGCACACTCCGCATCAGCGTTCTTTCTTGTTAAAAATAATTTACTTATACTGTAAGGGAGGGGTGCATAAGCTTCTAGGAGCTTCTAGCGAGTCACTATCAATGTGTATGGTCTGGCGTTGTTCTTATGAAACATAATATGTCTTCTATTGGCCAAAGCTTTATTGTGGTGATTTACATTGGCAATCATCATTTGTTTGCGAAATATGATGATTTTGTTGCGATACAGCAGCGGAACGGGTGAATTTTCGACTAATTTTTAGTACCCGTTAACTTATGGGGCACATATAGCTCAATTGGCCTTTTAGAGCATGGTGCTTCATTAAAATGTGTAAGGCTTGGACCACGCATTGAGCGATGAGCGACTGAACGACGCTCTCTTGAGCGACGTTGATGTGCGATCGCTTTGAGTGAGGTGGCCACGCACTGAGCAACATCGCTCGAGTTGATTAGTTGTAAAAATAACTTATTCTAGAGAAGTTCTTCGAAATCTGCTTGAAAAACGTTATAGAATTTATAGGCAATTAAAAAAGATTACAAAGGCGTAGGTTTGGCGTTCATCCCATAAATCGTTTGAGAAATGAGTATGGCGAGTTTCATCACTTATACAGAGACCTTCGAGACCACCCAGTTCTATTTTGGCATTATGCATGTCAATCGATTCATTTGACTTGCTATTAAGTATAATTGTATGTTTTATTTTTATACTCTTTTATGAGTGTCGTTCCATAAAACGGTTCAACTTTGAACACTCGAAATTTAAACTTCTGAGCAGATTTTTGTCATTGTTTGGAATTCGTCGCTCAGCGATGCACTAATAATAAAAATCACACACCACACCAATGCTCTCTCATAAGCTTTAATATTTTACATCACTCAAGAGAGCGTCGCTCAATCGCTCAATGCGTGGCCGAAGCTCTATGCAGATAACGAGACCCTTGGTTTTTAATTGGTTTTCGTACAGCAGACAGACGGAACGCCAGTTCGACAAAGTGGATAGATTTTCACAATAATTCACAATAATATAAATGCGAACATATATTAACACCCTCGCTAGACACTACCAAATGCATTTTTCAACTAAGTCAAGCATATTTTTCTCGCTTGAATTGCACAAGAAACATTTTTTTTTGTTTTTTATTTTTTATGATTTTTAATTAAATTTTTATAATAATTTTTCTTTTATTAGAGTTTTATTTTATTTATTTTGTTGTTCCAATTGCATTTACTTTTTATTAATTGCTTTGATATATATTATTAAAATATATTACAATGCATTTTTGATATCTATGTATATGGATATATGTATTTATATTTGCATATCTAAATATATATTTTTATGCTTTAAAGTTGTTGTAAATGTTGTTCTGTGTGTTGACATTTATTGTAATAATTTTCATTAAAATAAAGATAAATTATTGAAACGACTTGTCCTGTAGTAATGTACGTATTGGCCTTGCACAATATTCTAGTGCTAAACTAAGAATTGTTTCAGTTTCCATTAAATATAATAATTAATGATTTTTAGCGTGAGAAATTAATTACTTTTCTAAAAAAGCCCATTTAGAGATTGTTGATATGTTTATAATTTAATTTAGATAATGGTTAGCTTCTATTAGTATTGTATAAATAAGTTGCGGCTATTTATATTATCGGGAAATACAAATTATATAATCGATGCATATCATAGTTAAGAATACTGACAATTTGTTACAATGCATACCGAAAGTTTCCGCTAAAAACAATTTTAAAGAAATTGATATATGAAAGTTACCGAAATATTATGTAAATAATTGTCTACATTGATGGAATATTAATACAAATAAATATTAACTGGTGTCTGGTGCCTTTTTGGAATTTCGTTTTGGGTGAGGTCTTTTGAAACGCCTTTTTGTGCCTTGAATTGTATCAATTGATATGCACAAAATGCTCTAAAAAATGGGAATGGACACAATTTTGGATTACTCCGCGGCATAAACCTTGCGCAGATAAGTCGATAAAGATTTCAAATTTTTTTTTTGGGGTTTTTTTCTATGTTCCTGTGGCCTTGAGTTTTGCAGGCAGTGCCTTAAAGTTGTATTCCATATCTCCATGGTAGCTTACTTGTTGGAAGGAGCAACCAATTTCATTTCTTGAGTTCAAAATTTGAATTTCTTCTATAGAATGCAAAGCTCTTTCTTAACCCGTTTTTCATATAAAAGTTTATATTTTTTTCTTAAATTTTCTATACTCAGTTATGAGTTATTTGTACATAGATTCGAGGAGGCATGATCATCAAGAGAGGCTCAATCGTTTAATGCATACGAAGCTTCGACAATATGTTCGGGCTTGTACATATCGTATATAACGGAATGTACGAGCGAAAATGAAAAAAAAAAACAAGAATACTCGTTACACTACACTATTAAAAGTATAATTTAATCTAATCACCTGGATGTTTACCATGTGCTTAGATTAAATTTCACGATGAATTTGGTAAAATTTGTGTAACCATGTCAGTAGTGTTCACTTAGGCGGACATTGGAATAGATTTTACCAAATTTTAATTGGATTCATTCAGAAAAAATACGAAAATACGAAACTTTGAATAGTTAATTTATGATCTTGACAAAATAGAAGTTGAGCTTCTATGGGGGTGTACTGGCTCTATCCTCATCAAGTTGTTAATGAACAATACACATAAATCGACGGAAGGTTTGTATGGAGACTAGAGTTTAAAGTGAGCGTGGCACATTGATTTTGACATAGAAACTTACATAGGGCCCAAAAATTTTAAGTTTCAAAATTTTAGGTCAACATTTTTCAAACTTTCCGAGTTCAATGCAATGTAATTGATCGAAAGACGAACAGTCAAATGAATATGGTTAAATTGATTTCTCTCATCGAGTTGATCTGGAATTTGTATACACTATATAGAGTCTAGAAACTTTTCCATACATGGATAGTACCTGTTCAGACAATATGAAATGGATAAAAAAACACAAAAAAAATTTATTATTTCAGAATTGTTTGTCGGTTACTTTTAACAGTAACCTTATTCCTAAATTAGGATCTGTTTGTGCGAATGTATATAATAGGCAGACACAGGAGGCATGGTAGACCCTATAAAGTATATGAAAATCGTATGAAAACGATTATTTCGGGGACTATAAGAGATAGATATTTGAAACTTATAGTACATTTCCACTGGCACGCTTTCGCGTAAGCGTTAAAAACTCGACAAACTTGCGTTAAATCATGTGGAAAAAGTAGAGACAGCTAGGCATGGACTAAAGTTGATTTCACTGAGAACGCGACTTTCGATAAATCGCGTTAACACCGATTTCTCTTATCGGTTCGATTAATTTGGCAATTGTAAGTTGGTCATATTTATGAAAACATCTGACAAATAACCGCAAAAAAAAAACTTTTACCCAGTCGCTTCAGCTGAACATATCCAAAAAAAGGATTTCCTACTCATGCTTGTATTGAAAATGTACTATTAGACTCTCCTGAGTCTTCAAGTGGTCACTTACAAACCTGGTTTTTCTAGACCCATTTTAAGGGAAGCTCCCATACAAAAGTACCCCAAAATATAGGGTTTTTGCATAAAAACTTCTTTGTTTCTAATTTTAGGAACTTCAAATTTAGTATAAATTATGTCTATGATAGTTCCAATGAAATGTTCTACAATAGGTATGGTTAAAAAAATTTTAGGTACAGCCCCCATAAAAATTTTCCCATTTTATTTGAGTTTTTGTATGAAAAACCATTACAATTAAGTATGATACTAACGTAAGACTTTACTCAATATAGGGTATCTCGCAGTCGATTATACTCGACTTTAGTTTTCTTTCTTTTTTTTTTTTGTTACCAAAAGAGTGTAAATTTACACAACATTAGTACTTCTCGTCCACTTTAAAAACCCTAAACAAACTCATTGCTCTTTTGCGAGTATTAAAAATATAAAATTTTTGTTAGACAAAAAAGCAAAGGTAGTATTTAAATTCATATTAGCTCAATGTAGTTAGGTACTATGTATTGTGAATGATTCGATTTTAATAAAAGGGTTGATTGCTTGACTAGTTTTCATTTATTTTTAACTTTAAACATTAAAAATTTTCAATTATAGTTTCAAATTGTATACAATTAAAAAAAAAAAACGGATTTACCTTTAGGAAATTCCAATAAAAATTGTTATACCGGAATTACAGTATTTTAGAATATTAAACAATGTTAAGCCAAGTAATTTTTAACACTTTCTTCTGCTAATTAACGCTTAAAACCACAAAATACACAATTAAAATGCAATTTAACAATAGTAAAATCGCACAAAGGTTGTTGTACATTTTATAAAAATGTTATTAATATTTTATTAGCTTATGTCAATAGTAAGTATTAATAATAATATTATTTTTTAATACGATTATACTATACGAATGTAACGTAGTAACTCAATATTGGCTACATACTTACAAATGGCCCTGATATACAAACATATTTTGTGTTAGAACCTTGATGTGTGTAGATGCATTGAAGCGAAACTTGTGTGGTAGCAATAAATGCAACAAGTCGGCACTTATGCTAAAAGAATTTTGTTTTTTTTTTCGAACTCACTTGAAAAACAAACGAAAATATATGCAGCGTACAAATGCCCTGGTACAGTGATAACGTTAAACACCAAAATGCCTGCCAGCGACCACAATCTGCAATAAGACGCGCCAGCACACGATGCTGTAAACGTTCAAGTTCAGCAGAACTGCGACGTCTGAGGTTTATTTCAACCATTGGCGTTGTGGCATCTTCCACAATTTGTGTTGACATTTTCTTTTAGAAAAAAACTTTTTAATTACACTCGGTTTTAATTTAAAATGAACTGTACGCGACACTGTATGCAAATCAACTGACAAAAAATAATTTTTTTTAGTAAGCGTTTTAATTGAAAGTAACTTGAATTAAATTTCACAAAACTACATCTGCCTGGACTGGAAAAAAGCATAAAGCAAGTGTCTTGCCTTGTCACTACTACACTAGACTAGTCTATGAGTGTATCTATTACTAAAAAGTAAGCTAGTTTATTTTTTTTTTTTTTTTTTTTGTTTGTTATAGATACAGCTGCAGCTTGCAACTAATAACGCATTAAATATTTATGTGAAGTTGTTGCGTGAAAGGGTGTTGATGATTGCATTGGAAACTGGAGAAAGTTGTCTTGAACGTTTATAATATAGTGAAAAATGTATATTTATATACATAGTATCTGTGTATATAAAAATGCATAATTTAAAATGCAAAATTTAGCTTTGAGTTGTAGTTTTATCTGCGCTTTTGTTTTACATGTGTGTAGGTGTGCAGCACAATACATAAAAACGTGTTAGATACTTTTGAATATATAAAAAAATATCTTATAGATAAAAAAAGCGTTGCAGATACTTTTAAAATATTTTAAAGATTTAAAACAAAGGAAAAAAGTGTCAGATACTTTTTAATAAAAAATATCTTAAAGATAGAAACACGTTTAAAATACTTTGACTTAAAAATATTTTACCGTTAAAAAAAACGTTTAAGATACTTTTGAATAAAAAATATTTTAAAGATTAAAAAAAAAAAAAAAAAGGTTGCAGATATTTTTAAATAAAAAATATCTATAAAATATTTTAACAATTAAAAAACGTTGCAGATACTTTTGAATAAAAAGTATTTTAAAGATAAAAAATGTTTCAGATACTTTTGAATAAAAATTTTTTTAAAAATTAAAAAAAAAAAAGATTTCTGATATATTTAAATAAAAATATCTCAAAGATAGAAATACTTTTGACTCAAAAAAATATTTTAACGATTAAAAAACGTGTCAGATACTTTTGAATAAAAGTATCTTAAAGACTTAAAAAAATGTTTCAGTTACTTTTGAATACAATTTTTTTTAAACAATTAAAAAAGTGTTAAAGATACTTTTAAATAAAAACTATTTTAAAGATATAAAACTTTTCAGATGCTCTTGAATAAAAAAAAAATTTTAAGATTTAAAAAAAGGTTGCAGATACAGGTTTTAAATAAAAAGTATCGTAAAGATAGAAACACTTTTAAAATAATTTGACTTTAAAATATTTTATCGCTTAAAAAAATGTTTCAGATACATTTGAAGTATCTGAAAGATTAAAAAAATGTTTCAGATACTTTTAAATAAAAAGATTAGAAAATGTTTCAGATACTTCTAAAAAATTTGAGGGATTAAAAAAAAAAAAAAATTAGTTTCAGATACTTTTGAATAAAAAGTATCTTAAAGATGAAAAACTGTTTCAGAAAAAAATTTTTTTAAGATTCAAGAAAAAGAGGTTACAGATACAGATTTTAAATAAAAATATCTTAAAGATACAAACACGTTTCAAATACTTTTATTACAAAATATTTTATTGATCCTATAAAAATTTTTAGATACTTCTGAATAAAAATATATATCTTACAACGTTTTAGATACTTTTAAATAACAATAAGAAATTCTTAAAGATGAAGTATCTAATGCATCGCAAGACTTAAAACTGTTAAATGTTAAAAAAGCAAAAAAAAAAAAATTTAACTTTTGTTGAGACAAAGCTTTAATCCTGTTAAAATTCAATTAAAAACATTTTTGAGAGGTCTCAAATGACATGATTGTGAGTTGATCATTTAATCAATTACAATAAAATATGTATTAAAATATGTATTTCAGAATGGTACAATGCTGTACGTTATGTATACAATAAAATAGTGATCAGCTATAACTAACGCTTAATGTTCATTAATACAGTTTGATTTACTTCATGATAATTTTAATGTTTTTCAATTACAATTGTTTTTATATTTTTATGTATCTTTTGCGCTACCTAGTGCATACTTTCATTTTATTTTTGTATATTTGTAGTCTCAAGCATATGAAGTACGGTTTAAAAAACACTAAGCACAAGCATTGAACTTGACCTAATTGTAAATACCATAACCTTCATACACACAGCTGTGTTCTGCCTGCAGCCTAACGTTATAAAACAAGCCCGATTAGTCAGATTAAACAGCTTGCTGACACATAAAAGTAACAAAGCACTAAAATTTAAGAATAGATACACAATTTCTTTCTTTAAACAGCACTAATTTGGCAACTAACTTAGCTGATTTAAAAATTATATCACCATTAGCTCAGCAAAATAGTTCTTAAGCGACTCATTGCTGCTTTTTGCTTTAACTGAATCCATAACAAATAATCTAAGAATTTTAATCTGAGTATTACTTGATTTCCGAAGTGATTTCGAAGATGAAATAATGAATATAAATTTCAAATAAAAAAAAAAAAATAAATAAAAAAAACAAAAAAAAAAAAAAAAAAAATAAAAAAAAAAAAAAAAATAAATAAAAAAAGAAATAAATAAAAAAACAAGGAAAAACGTTAACTTCGGTGGAACCGAAGCATAAATACCCGCCACACGAATCTTTGAATAGTTTACGTGTGATCATTAGTGGCTTATATACATTTAAAAATATATAGACGAAAATAATTAATTTTTCATACAAAAGTTCAAAAATAATCGGTGAGTTTGTATGGGGGCTATATATAAAAATGGGTGTGGCCTCTTGGTTTTGGAATTGGATGATATAAGAAGTGTTTTTACCCAATTTGGAGTAAATAAATTCTTAAATAATACCAATTTTAATTCAAAAATTGGAAAATGAGCGGTAAATTTGTTTGGGGGCTATACCTAAGAATGGGCGTGGCACCTTGGTGTCGACTTTGGATGACAATAGAAGAGTTTTTACCCAATTTGGAGTGAATACATGAATAAATAATATATATTTTCATACAAAAATTCAAAAATTTTCGGTAAGTTTGTATGGGGGCTACACCTAAAAATGGGCGTGGCAACTTGATTTTAACATACAAAGTAGTCGTTGCCGAGAAAAGTTTAAGTTCCAAATTTCGGCGTAATATCTATATATCTTCATCGAAAAAAATGCGTAGAAGTAAACAGACAGACGGACAGACGGACATGGCTAAATCGATTCGTCTCATCGAGCTGATCAAGAATATATATACTTTATGGGGTCTACGACGTCTCCCTTCAATGCGTTACAAACTTTCCGACAAACTGAATATACCCTTTACATTATGTGTGGCGGGTATAATAAAAAATAAATAGAATAAAAAAATTAAAAAAATTAAAAAAAAAATTTAAAAAAAATAAAATAAAAAATAAAAAAAAAAAAATAAATAAAAAAAAAAAAAAAAAAAACTAAATAAAAAAAATTAACTAAAAAAATAAAAAAAAATAAAAAAATTAAATTAAATAAAAAAAAAAAGGAAAAAAAGATACAAAAAAAAAAAAAAAAATAAATAAAAATAATTAAAAAATAAAAAAATAATTTAAAAAAAAAATATATATTAAAAAAAAAAATGAAATTACGGTGTATATTTTATTTTTTTTTTTTAATGTTTGAACTATTTGAGAATTATACTATTTATTTCATTGCATTTCAGAAGAGATTTGAAACCTACCAAAAAATAAAATATTTTGTGTGACACCCTTGATAACAATTTTTTAAACTAAATCGCAGTCCTTAAACTTTTTGATTTAGGGGTTACAACTTTATCTGAGTGAAGTTTAAGAATTATTACAAAAATGCTGAGTCGGCTGTGTTAATAGGAATTTAAATGATATTATTGAGTTAATTTGGTTCTCGACTTTTTTTTTTAATACTGGCTCCATTTTGGTATGATAAAATTATAAACCCTATATGAAATTTGAATGTTTATAGGTCATGAACTACTGGAAAATTTAATGCACGACAAATGAAGTAGATTGGAACAATACAAAAAAATTACATTTAGAACAATTTTGATAAGTGTTCGTCTGTCTGCCTGTCCGTGTGTATGTCTGTCTGTATTTATGCATTTCAGTCACTCCGAATTGGGTAAAAACCCACCTTATGTCATCCAATATTAAAACCAAGTTACGACGCCCATTTGTAGATGTAGACCCCATACGAATTTTCCGCCCATTTTCTTTTTTTTTTTTGTGTGAAAATAATAATTATTTATTAATTTATTCACTCCAAATGGTCTAAGGTCATCCTATATATACTCTTGTGATATTACAAGGATCAGCCCACGATAACATATAGCCCCAATTCAAAGTCAGCATCCATTTTCTAATTTTTTTTTTCAAGAAAATTTTCATTATTCTGTCCTTAGGTTAACATTTGACCACATTATTGTGTCTAAACTTTAGTTGTATCGGACTATAGACTCCAAGCAACCCATTCTCCAAATATTAACAAAGCCACTGATGATCAAAATATACTAAACCCAGATGTGTCGGGTATTTGAGCTGAGGTTCCACGTTTTTCCTTATTTTTTATTGAAAGTAACCATGAAGAATAGTAAAAATAATATATTTTAGTGAATTTCAATAATAAAACTCGTAAAATATGATTATCAGCCATGTTCCGGCAATCGCAAAAATTTGCAATTTACGATTTAGTAAATGGGTACGATTTCTAATAGTTCGTGCTTCGGGCAATTGCTAAAGTTATGTTTCATTTCCAAAAAGTTTCTTTGCATTGTATATGATAAAAACTGTTATCGGTTAAAAAATTAAAATAATTTTTGCTCTTGGAATTTATTAATTTAATAAATTAATATTAATATGAATTTAAAATTCGAACTGAGAGTCATTTATTTCACTAATTAAAACGCTGTCGGTTTGAAAAATTTACGTTTTGAAAAGTAAATCGCCAAATTTTTGCAATTGTGATTACGGAAGCGTGGCCATATATCTTTTTTCCAATTAATTGATTGAACTATTTCTATCGAAAATGACCGAAGTCCCACTTTCAATCGATTTTCAAATGTAAGGCAATTTAATCGACTACGGCTAAGCACAATTTACCTTCCAATTTATTTAGCAAGCACAATCAAACGCAAAATACTATTTTTTTATTGTTTATGTTTAAGATTAGCATTATTGTAAGTCATAACACGTCTGTATGATAAGATACAATAAAAAATAATCAAAAAATGTGGAAGAAAATAATTTTATATTCTTTGAGTATCTTAATTATGAATGTTATAACATAATTTAATTATTTCATGAAAAAAAAATAAATAAAAAATTTGCATAGACGTGTCTAAACATGTGTAATGCTTCCTACAAATAATTTTGAAAAAAAAATTGAATTAAAATCTATTTTATGCCTCTCACATAACACTCAATCATTGCAAATAAATCTCGTTGATGTTTATCGTAAAATTAATATAAATCAAATATAATTTTGTTTTAAATTTGCGTGCTTTACGTATATCTAAATTTGTATCTTTTGAAATGTATCTAAAGTATATTTGACGAAAGATGAATTAACTTGATAAATGTGCGTGTCGATAAAAAATGTGCTTAATATGTACTTCTTTTAATGCTCAACAATTTGTTTATTTGCAAATGAGTAAATAGCATTTAATGACGCTTTAAATTGCGCTATAGAAACGTTCACTATCTACCAACAACAACAACAATAATGTACAATATAGTATTAGAATATAATCGAAGGTTTTTCATTAAGTAGGCTAATTTATAGTCAATATTTTTTAAAGAAAAAATAACAAAAGTCATTAAGAAACTACAAAATAGAAGGAAAAACAAGATAATACTAAAAATAGTAACTACAACATATAATTATTTTTTAAAAGTATCTAGCGTCTGGAATGTAGCTGTCGATGAGTTACAGATACAATACAAATCATAAAAAAATATATTTTTTTTTTTTTGCTACTCATTGCTGATAACACTCAAACAATCGAATTGCTTATCAATTTAATTTCAATGCTTAATTGATTGCCAATCAAAAAAAACAATCATAAACTCACCTGAAAAACAAACATAAACATATGAAATGTTGTCGGCAGCTGAAACATGCATAATAAAAATGTCCAAAAGAAACTCCAGAAACTATAATGTCCTAAATAATTTGATATTATATCACTATCAACATCTTTACTGAGATCCTTGCTGCAGCAGCCATCCGTTTGTTCCTGTTCGTATACAGCAGCCTTAAGTTGTTCTTTACGTAAATCTTCGGAGTGACGCCGAAAATCTAAAGCGATAACACTTAATTCTGGCGTGCGTGCTGTTGGCTTTTGTTCACGATAGCCACCATAAAGATTTGCATCCATGCTGCCACGTTTTGAGCTTGCAGTATTTGCAGCAAGCTCAAAACTTAAGGAACCACGACGTAGCACGCCACTCATATTTTTTTTTATTTTATTAAAATTTTTATTTAATAATTTTTTCAAACACAAAAAAATTCAAATTAATTTTTAAAATTTTTTTTTTTAAATTAGCATAGAAATTTATTTTTTATTTATTAAATTTTTTTCGCATGCGACCTTTATTTATGCATTTTTATTTTTTTTGTTATGCGAATTCTTTTTTAATAATTCGAGCACTTTTTTAAATAAAAATTTTTGTTAACCGCTTTTTCGAGTGCTGCGTCTGTCTGTCGATCTACTAATGCACGCCACTGATTTGTGGCGCTGTTTTAAACTGTTTAAACTGTTAGCTTTGTGATCGACTGAAGTTAACCGCGTTTCGTCGTCGTCGTCAGCAGCAGCAGTTGGCAGCCAAAAGCGATCAAACAATGAAATAAAAATATACTACAAATATTTTTTTTTTTGTATTATTGTTTGCGATAAGTACACCAATATGTGTGTTTATCGTATCGTATAAAAGCTTTTTTTTCAATTTGAAATTAGAGTTGCCAGCTGCAAAATTTTATGCAATTTTTTATTCAGCTTTTGATTTTGTGAATTTTTGTGTTGCACACTTCGATGTTGAAGTGTATAATATTCTTTCAATAAATTCTATAAATTATATCATGGATTTTTATAAAAAGTGCTTTAAGGGGTTATATACAGTTAGGATTTTAGAAAAATCGATTTTTTTTTGAATTTTCTTAGTATATATATATCTGAGTATACACACACAAATTTTGGAAGTTATAGACACATTAGTGAAGGCGCGCCGAGAGATCACGCAGTAAAGTAAAGTGCTTTTAAAACTTTAAACACGTTTTTCTCGAAACGGTGTTTTCAAAGTCGGTGAGCAAAATTTTTCTAGAAACGGCTGAACCGATCGGTCTGAAATTTTTACACAAGCTTCTTAACTATATTTTTAGTAATTAATCGAAGGATTTCCCCATCCGATGAAAATTTCTTATTTTTTTAAACAATTAAAGAGCCGAATTTTGGTAAAAAATCAACCCTTTTGCTTTGAGTAGCCGCCATTTTCTCAATAATTTTTTTTTGCTAATTCCTTCGAATAATCACTAGATTATTTATTAAATTAATGAAATTTATTTGGTTTTTGCATTTTAGATGTTCCAGTCCAGAGATATCGTGCTCATTGCAAGAGTCCTTTTTTTTTGCGGACCTCTGCAAAATTGGCAATATCAACGTTCCCGATAATTATTTTTGGCAATAAAAAATATGTGAATATAGTTTAAGGTTGTCATAATATACCTGCCAAGTTTCAAATCAATAAACCAAATAGTTTGCTTAGAAAAATTCTTGAAAAATGCCTTTTTTTTCGACCTCCTAACTGTATATAACCCCTTAAAAAAAATGAATCCATTCAAGTTTTGTCTTATTTTTAAAATACTTTGTATCAAGTCTGTCTTCTTACATTTTATGATCAACTTCAATAAATTCAGATATTCTAGTTTGAATTGGATTTAGTTAGGGAATACGGTGTGAATCGAAATTAGATATTTGAGTTGGTTTAAATTGATTTGGTCTACTTATATGAAGTAAAAAAAAATTTAATAAATAAACGTGTGGAAAAAAATAAAGTTCCCTTGACGATTATATTCCGAAGAAAGCCACTTCAAGAAACATTAAAACAGACACATATAACGTTGCTAAAAATTCAAAAGCTCTTTGATGCTTTTTAAAGGCCATCTTAGATAAGCGCTGGAATAGGCCCCAATGTAAACAATTCTTTTAGTTCTCTAATTTGTTGCAGCTATTCCGATCAACTTGACGCATTTGAAATGCATTAAAAAGGATGCTGAATATGAGTGTGGTCTAGAAAAACGTCTATCACAACACGATTTTAAAACAAGGAAGAACGTTAACTTAGGTAGAACCGAAGCTTAAATACCCGTTACACAACACTTTTAATAGTTTATATATTCACCAAGAGCTTAGATTAAATTTCACGATGAATTTGTTCAAATTTATATGGAGGCTTTATAATATATAAGCCCGATCCTTATCATATCGATAGTGTTCACTTAGGTTGACATTGGAGTTAATTTTACCAAATTTTAATTGGATCCATTCAGAAAAACTAATGTTTTCATACAAAAACTCGAAATTGTGCGGTAAGTTTGTATGGATGCTATACATAAAAATGGGCGTGGAGCCTTAGATTTGACATTGGATGACGTAAGAAGTGTTTTTTACCCTATTTGGATTAAATATGTTTATAAATAATACCTATTTTTATACAAAAATTCGAAAATGGGCGGTAAAATTGTATGGGAGCTATGCCTATGAACCTTGATTCTGACATACAAACTGCCTAGGACCAAAAAAAGCTTAAGTTTGAAATTTTATGGCAATATCTTAAAAAAATTATGAGTAAAACGCAACGCAACAGACGGGCAGACAGACAATCGGACATGGCTAAATACATTCGACTCTTCGAACTTTATGGGGTCTCCGATGCCTCC
The DNA here is from genome assembly GCA_018903435.1 of Leucophenga varia. Classification (NCBI taxonomy): domain Eukaryota; kingdom Metazoa; phylum Arthropoda; class Insecta; order Diptera; family Drosophilidae; genus Leucophenga; species Leucophenga varia. Next base: position 21,303 of record JAEIFJ010000690.1, read on the forward strand.
TTTATTACAAACTTTCGGACGAGCTGAATATACCCGTTTAAACTATGTGTAATGGGCATAAAAATTGTGGATAATTGCGGCCAGAAGATCCAATGTAAACAAGTCTTCTAGTTCTCCAATTTGCTGCAACTAGTCCGATCAACGCATTTGAAAAGGATGAGACCAGGAGTTTCGAACATGAGTCTGGTCTCGAAAAACTTCGTACACATCACGATTTTGAGAAAACAGTGGTTGAAACTCGCAATAATTTTGTGTTTCACCATTTCTGGAGCTGCACAGTGGGGCAAAAAAAGTAGCCGTGGACAAATTGATTTTGATAACACTTGAAATTAATCCAAAATACCTGGAAGTTGTTCATTTACTCTCCCTTGAAAATTTGTCAGGTATTTTGGATTAATTGCAAGCATTATTTCAAAAACTGGAAGCATTCAAACACAAAAAAATTCATTCATTTTTCAAGGTTAATAAAAAAAATAATGGAACTTTTATTTAAAAAATCCCGATCGCTATTAAAAAATTTTATTAGCTTTAATTTAAAACAAAAAAATCAAAAATCGGTTAAGAATTGCGCTCTCAAAATCAATTTTTTGCACCACTGTGAGCTGGCTGTGACACAAACTTCACCATTATTACACATTAAAGGCTGATCTATACGCTTCAAAATGAGATCAATTTGTACCGTGCGTCGTTGGAGTATGGTGGGATTTGTACGGGTTCATAAAAAAAATGTACACACGGTGGATTTTAGCTTATTGACATTCACTGCCAGACATTATAAAAACTGCAATTATCCCAAGAATTTTAAGGATCGCTCATCTGTAGTTAGATTTCCAAAATTCAAATATGGCGGATGCTAGCCACCAAATGGAACTTCTTAAGATTAATTTTCAATTTTATATTTTTTAAAGATTATATTGCGGTTATTTTGTATTATTTTTATCATAGTTATTAACCAACAATATCGTGTATTATAATATTAAGTAATACTATATTCCTGATCGTAAAGCCCGAAAAGTTTCCTGAAAAAAAAACAAACTTTGTGTGGCCGGTTTTGCTATTGGGGTCGTTTTTGGAGCAAAACTCAGTTAACTTCGAGTAATTAATTAAAATTAATCGGTCTAACAGCTTTAAGCAGCTCAATTTGGCAATTCGCTATCTTGAAATTTTGTCGTTTTTTCCAAGGTCATCGTTTTCCACACCAAAATCAGTACTTTTGAACCGTGAGAACCAGTTTTTGCAAATTGTTTCCGTTGAAGCATAGTAAGCATAAGCTTTTATAAGCATTTAAAGGTTTTCTTCAAAAAGACACCAAAAAAAACGTAAAGATATCTGCGAATCGATATTTTCTGCTACAAAAGTTAACATTTCTATTGCTATAAAATACTATTTTGTCACAATAAACTTGCAATGTTCTTTAATATAGCGATCGACCGGTTATAACAACCAAATTCGATGGCTTGGTTGGTCCCCTTACAAGCTTGTATGGAACTGCACCCTTCGGTTAGTGCGACTTCCGGATATAACGACGTAAAATCGTCGATTCCTTGGCCGTTGTTATAGCCGTATTCTACTGTATTTGTTCTCAAAACCAAAAAAAAACCAACTTGACCAAGGTCGATTCAGCACATTTATCGCTAGAGCCATCTATGTGCATATAATGGATTCTTATGATACCATCTGGTATAGCCATAAGTTACTTTTACTTTATTTAATGAATGCTTCTCCACTACAACAAGGTTTTGAGGCAATTTAAGCCTATGATAACCACCATCGAATTCAGTTAAGTTCTGAGAACATTTCAATTTAAAAATAAAAAAATAAAAAACCAATTCATATTTTTCACATTTTTTGTTTTAGTTTTAATATCTGATTTATTTATTCATATTATAATATTTTTCAGCTTTGGTAAAACAAATGTACAACAATATATATATATATTCTTTATATGTTTGTTCTACAATTTATTTAATTTTTCTTTTTTTATTAATTATTTTGATTTTTTTTTTTATATATTTATGAAATTTTTTTATTTAACACTAATTTGCCTTTGATATTTTCAATTTGTTTTTATTTTTTTTTAAAAACTAATTGCTTAAAATTTAGAAATAGTGAATAAATTTTAGTTTTTTTTTTATTGTGAATTTTTTTGTTTACATTTTTATTTTTTTTTTTTTGTGGAGATTCTACTGCTAAATATCTGGTACGACATAGTAAATACATACATAAAATACATTACATGACATATACATACATAGATACAAACATTTTGAGAATTACATTTACAACATTTTGAATGCAAACAAAAACAGAAATACAAAGATTTAATATATTTAATTTATTATTATTAAATTTTTATTTATTTATATACAATATATTTTAATATAAATATATTGTATAATTAACACTATAATTATTATTTTTTTTTTTTAAAGTTAGTTTGTTATATTTTGTTTCTTTTTTTTTTTGCTATATGTAAGTGATAAGTACATAAAGACTTGATTATAACAATAATAATAATAATAAGTACGTTCGGTCATATAGAGTTATGAATGAATGAACAGAAAGCAAAATAGAAATGAGAGAAAAAAATATCTCATTGAATCATAATTCAAAAAAAATTTTTTTATTATTATACTCTACACAAATAGTACGATTTGTATACTAGTTTTTATATAGAGTTTGTAGAAAAATCGATTTTAAGTAACTTAGGATACTTATTTTGAGAAGCTACTAGAGATGAGTGCGGTATATCGGGACAATTGGGAAAAAATGTTGGGATGGGCAATCCCAAAAACAAAATATTTCAAAACTTAGAGTGGAACCAGATTGGGATATTTTCTAAAGATTATTATAGGTAAAATTCATACCGAATTTAGCTTTTTAAGGTTAAGTAACAAACAATTTTTCAGACGAAAATTCAAAAACAAGAAATGGTTTGTGTGGGGACCAACACTTCAAATGGGGATGGAAAAAATGTATTTTAATGACTTCTGGATGGTACTACATAAATTTAGTAAACAATTTGGTGTGTTATAGTCTCGGGATGCTTATCAAGAATATATATGTATATTTTATGGACTCTCTTCAAACCAAAAATACCCTTTTTATTCTTCAACTACGGGGTATAAAAATCTATATGTAATATATTTAAAAAAAAAAAAAATCGGAACCCATAGAACACACGGAACAATTTTGAAAAAAAACCGGGATAAATTATAACGGGACCAAACAAAATTATTCATATGAATGGCTGGGATCGTAATCCAATATTAAGACCCATGCCTATCTCTAGTAGCTATTATTTTCAGATGCATTTAATCCGGAGGAACAGACAAAGTAGGCATTCATATAAAACTGACAGACGGACAAAGTTTATTTTTAATTGTAAAATAAACAAACTAGAGATAGGCGTCGGGATGGGAGTCCCATGTAAATCCGTGGTTTACGTGGATCCCGATTACATTTAATTATGAAACTAAACATTTTTATTTATTATTACACTGCACTGTTTAGTTGTATGTTTTTTGATTAATAAATCAAACATATATTTGGGTTTTTATAATTAGAAGTAAGCGGGACCCACGGGTTTCACGTCCCATCTCTAAATAAGACGCGCAGTTTTAAGCAAATATTTTTTAAAAAATTATATTTATCTAGACTCTGTGCATAAAAATACAAAACGAACAGACGGACAAAAATTAAATTTCTATAATTTTTTAATTTTTTTTTTTTTTTTGTTTAAACAATCCACTCAAAAACTCTTTAAAATCAATAACTGTAGCTCACATTTGTGCAGAGTATTTAAGTTACGTTTGTATCTTTTTTTTTTGTATCTAACTAAACTAAAGAAAGAAAAAAATATCTCAAATATTTTTTCCCATTACAAATTGCAATAATTTGGCAAATTGTTGCTATTATTTATAATATTATAATAAAATTTATTATATATTTTTAATAATAATAATTTGCGACATAATTGACCGTGTTCATTTATTAATTTTATTTTTTTTTTCTTTAAATTTGTTTATTTATTTTTTTTACTTTCAAATTATGTAATTGACTACATTTGCTTTCAATTTTTTTTTTTTTGTTTATTTTGTTTGTATCTAATTGAGAATTGTTACAGATAAAAATTAGCACGAAATATACATAGATATATATATTATGACAAGACTATATTGACAAGAACATTGACTTTGTTTTGTTTTTGAATTAATTATTTAATTAATTGATTAGTTAGTTAATTGGTTGGGTTAGTTTAGCATTAATTCTAATTAGAGCAATACTTTTACATCTAATAAAAATTACATTTGACTTTATTTTTTTTTAAATTTTTGCAAATCTTTTATTTTTATCCATTGCCTTTTTTATATTTCTTCAACAACAAATGCATTAAAAGGTCCTGCCTGTATTAGTTCTAATATGAACTTTTCCTTTGATGTATAATTTTTTTATTTATTTATTTTTTTTTTTTTTTTCTTCGATGAGGACTTAACCAAAAAAAAATTTTTTTTTTTTAATTAAAATTTGATGGCGGCGCATTAAGTGTATGTGTGCATGTGTATGTGAGTGCGAGTGTTTAATTGTCCGTCTAGTATATTTGTTTTTTGTTGCTATGCATGTATTTGTGTGTCTATGTAAAGATGTGTGTTTTGGGCCAGCCAAAATCTTGAAGTTAGATGCGCTCAGCTGCAGTTTGGATATTTTTTTTAACATCTGCAAAACAAAAAGATAAAAAAACTTTATTAATGATTTTAATTAATTATACAATTAAAAAGTTAAGAGTATTCTTAAATGAAATTATCATCTAAGTAATCCAAAGCATCTGGCTTGCAGAAGCATGAGGTGTGATTTCTGTGAGGCCCATAGCTGTGGAAACCGGACGGGTCGCAGGTTGCGAGTAGCGAATGACCACCAGGCCGGATTTGGAATTGAGGGTTCACTGGTTTTTTTGACTAGGGTCCAACTCAGAGAGTCGCGAACTAAACCCGGTGGGTGGTTAACTTCTAAGTAAGCGAACGCGAATAAGGGGTTCGGACAATTAGCGGGTGCTCTTCGAGTGCATCACAGACAAGACGTTTTAGGGTGTCGTCTTCTTAAAGTTTACACCACACCTTCATACCTATCTTCTTCGTCTTTTTAAAACTCTTTTTTCTTCTCTACAAGTCTATCAACTTTCCTATTTTCTTCTTTACAAGAATAAAATTTACAAGAATAAAATAAACATAAGGAATGGGCTCCGGCGAGACAAGTGTACGAAAAAAATATGAACGATATTGGAGGGGCACGTCAGCGCGGACGACCGTGGCTGCATTGGAAGGACCAGATCGCAAGTTTGAGATCCGAAATTGGTATCGAGTAGCATTGGACCATCTCAGCTGGGTGAATACTCTAAGTGACGCCTAGGCTTTAAACAAGCTGTAATGGCCATATAACCCAAGTACATTCTTCATTTCCTTATGGACTTACTTTACATACCCTAAACCCGTAGTGTAAAAAGTATATTAAGTTTATGTAATGGGAAGACGGAGTCTTGAAAACTTTATCATATATCAAAAATTAAAAACTAAATATTTGATTTTGAAAGGGTGGGATCCATCTCGATTTTTTATTCTCGTTGGACCCCATTAAGTTAAAATATATTTTCATTACAAAGATAAGTCGAACTAGCTTTGTCCGCTCATCTGCGGTACGAATTGTGTTTCCTCTGAAGGTCACTGACATCAATATTTATTTCAATCATAAATTTAAGTGGTATCCCAAAACTTTGGAGTTTTTGTCTGAAACCTTTTTAACCTAGAAACACCAAATTCCGTGAAAATTGCACCTAAGAAGATCTCAAGAAAATATCATAATTTCGTTCAAATCAGAAAAATTTTTAATATGGTTTTTAATATAAAGGTTCTATAAAATTTTATTTTCGCGAATATCGGAATTACCCCAATATTCCGTCCCGCCCGCCATTTTTGAAGTACTTTCCCAATTCCGCCAATACCAAAATTTTTAACAAAAGTCTCGCGTGTTTCTGAGTCCCATGCCATTTCTAGTTTGTCTTACTAACCTGCAATCTGTTTAATAAACGAGGACTATAAAAGATAGATTCAACAAACTTGGTTTATAAAGGGTGTCCCAGAATAAACGCAAAATTTGGAATAAAGTGCTGGCAACCCTAAAAATTCTATCGTGTTCTATTGTGTAACGCTTCATTTCTACTTGAACTAAACTTTTCAGCTGTCAAATTGTTATTTTTCAGAGTAGCCAGCACTTTACTTCAAATCGCGCGGCAGTTCTGGGACTCCCTTTATATGACTGAAATCACATAGAACGAAGTTTATTGAATAATTTTTCAAGTAATTTATGAAACTTACTTTTCTTCCGGTGGATTCTTTTCGTATGCTGCGCCATTGTCTCTGGCAAAGAAGAGTACAACAAAACCGCCAAAAAACACTCCAAGCGGTGAGTAATATCATCAAAAGATGTACTTCAATTTTTGTCTAAAATAATAGAAAAATAAATTTTAAATAAAATATAAAAATATTTTGTTAATTTTTTTTGTATACACACCAAAAAGCGATAAATATGGCGTTAAAATAAGCGCCATACCCGCAGCAATATTACAAGCGCCAACGCCAACATTTCGTATAGCTGTCGGATATAATTCCGCTGTATAGACGGGCATTATGGTATTGCCAGCGCTTATGGTAAATTTGCTAATCATTAGAAAGCTAATTTTCCACCATAATAGATCATCAATGCCCTCAATTGATGCTGCACAGCAGCATGAGACGCCGGTTGCGAAAAATGTTGCACAGAAAAGCCATTTCTTGCCGACTTTTGTGATGATATACATGGCAATGGCGATGGCGGGAACTTCGACTAGACCAGCTAGAGCCTGTCAAAATAAATAGAAAAAAAAGAAAATAAATAAACTTTCAGATAAAATAAAATGTAGTACAAGAAAACATGAGCATATGTATTAAGTCGGCAAAATACAAATAAATTTAAGTATTCCAAAAGTTTTTCCTCTAATTTTTTTTGTATCTTGACATAACACGAGATGTGTTTATACTATTAAAAAATAATCTTTTTGTTGTTGTTGTTTTTTTTTCTGGCAAACTGCTAAAAATGTGCAAAAAGCGAAACAATTTTTCAAAATAATTTTTCGCATTTTTCAATGACGGCTCATTTTGTTTTGTTTGTTGTTGCTGTTGGCATTTCATTGTTTTTATTTATTTATTTATTTTTTTTTTTACAAATTTAATGTAAATTTAAGCGTATTAAGTATGTTATTTGTAACATTATTATTTAATTACAAAATCATTAAAAATTTTAAAAGCCTAAAGGAATCCAAAATATTCGCATGCCATCGCGTATCTTTTTTTGTTTTGTTTTTTGTTTGACAAATTCAATTAAGCGCTGACAACGACAACAACAACAACAACAGCAGCAACAACAGCAGCCAAACAGCATCTCTACATCTGTCTGCTGTCTCCTGTCTATCGCTTCTGTTAAATGCGTTTAAATGGTGAAAGGTCAGCTAACTCATAAATCTTTTTACACTTTCGCTCTCTTTCTCTCAACATCTGCGCTCACCCACTTACGTTGAAAGATTATGTCAGCTTTTATTTGGTCATTAAATCGTTTGACATTAAACACAGAAAATATTTTCTGTTTTTTTTTTTTTTTTATTTTTATTCGACTTGCACTTTTGTTGACAACTTTAGAGAATATTGTATTTTAAACATTAGAACTTAATTGTATTAATCGTCTGAGCGAATCTATTAGATCTGGAGTATCTTTTTATAAAGATTATTGACAATTATTTGGTATCTTCTACTTAAGATCATGAAAAAATTCCGCAGTTATGAGGAACATTGAAATGAGAAACATCAAAATGATTGGAATTTCACTTTGCTATATAAAAAGAATAAAAACAAGAAAAAACGTTAACTTCGGTAGCACCGAAGCTCAAATACCCGCCACAGAAAACTTTATTTAGTTTATGTACAATCATCACTGACATAGATTATATTCTGCAAAGGGGTTGGGTGGGGACAAATAATATTTGTGCGTTAACAACGCTAAAACTCGAGAACGACTCGACTGATTTGAACAATTTTTATTACAGGTGAGCACTTAGACGGGATTTTAGAAAATTTTGACCTGGGGCCCTAATGAGAGCCTTGAATAAAAGTCATACATTTGGGTTGAATAGACGTAGAGACTTGAAACTGTGCGCATTTGAATGATGGTTAGTCGTGTTTAGGGATTTACAAAGTTTGAACCCAAATTTTTCGAACAATTTATATTTAGCCACCAAAGAGAAGCAAAGAAAAAAACGCGAGCAAAGCCGCGGTACCTGCTGTAATATATAAAAATATCATGTCACAGCGTTTGTAACGATACTCCACGAAAACGGGTTGACTGATTCTTATGAAATTTTGTGTGTATATTGGTCTAAGAATCGAACATAAACTATTTTTCATACCACTAATTGAAGTGGCGGTCGTTGTCCCCATTAAATTAATCATAAATTCATCTAATATTTCCTGAAACAACTCCACGTATTTCAATTAAATTTTGTAGATGTCTATTTTTTTTTTGAAAAATGGGCGTGGTTCCCATAGAAGTATTTGAGAGAAATTTATTTAGCTATACATGTTAAAAAAAAAGTTTGAAAAAAAAAGACGGACGATGGGGGAGGCCCCATAAAAGCGATCAAAAACAATTTATTTTATTTTTGCAAATAATTGAACAAGAGAAACGAAACTCGGTAAAAATGTTATTACACCGGGAAAAGTATAATCCATTGGAAAACGAGCGGTGGGTGAATCAAAAAAGAATTCGTCTTATTTTTTCAAATAATTGAGATAGACAAATGAAATAAAGTATTATTTATGACCCGAGCAAGGCCGGGTAGTTCAGCTAGTGTTAAGATAAAAATGCATATAGAACAATTTTTTTTTTAAATGTAAGGTGAGTTTGTACGGGGTCTGTATATTGTAGTGACCTGATCCATGTCATATCGGTAGTATATTCATAGGATGACATTAGAAGTGATTTTATCCAGATTGGAGTAAATATATTCATAAATAAGAACTATTTTCATATCAAAACTGAAAAATGGGCGATAGGTTTGTATGGGGGCTATATTGGATGACATTAGAAGTTATTTTACCCAATTTATAGTAAATACATTCATAAGTAATAACTATTTTCATACAAATAATAGAAAAACTGATAAGTTTGTATGGGGGGCTATAACTAAAAACGGGCGTGGCACCTTGGTTCTGATATACAAACTGCCTAGGACCACAAAAAAGCTTAAGTTTACAATTTCAAGTCAATATAATAAAACAGACGGGCAGACGGATGGACATGACTAACTCGATTCGTCTCGTCGAGCTGATCAATAATTTATATACTTTATGGGGCCTCCGATGCCTCCTTTAATGCGTTACAAACTTCCCGACAAACTGATAATACCCTTCACACTATGCGTGGCGGATATAAAAATATGGAAAAAATATATGAAAATGCGTCAAATAGAAAAAAAATTAAGTGAAATCGCCACACGTTGGTAGTAAAACAATTTGGACTCAGTATCTGGCTTTTTTTTTATACCCGCCACATATAGTGTGAAGGGTATTATCAGTTTGTCTGAAAGTTTGTAACGCATTGAAGGAGACGTCGTAGACCCAATAATCAGCTCGACGAGACGAATCGATTAAGCCCTGTCCGTCTGTCCGTCGGTCTGTCTGTATATTTCCAAGCATCTTTTTTTGTTGAAGATATAAAAATATTAAGCTGAAATTTGGAACTTAAGCTTTTCTCGGCAACGAATATTTTAAGTTTTTCTCGAGAATGAGAGTGCCACGCACATTTTTAGGTATAGCCCCATACAAACTACCGATTTTTTTCGATTTTTTATATAAAAATAGTTAATATTTATGAATGTATTCGCTCCCAATTGGGTAAAATCATTACTTTTGTCATTCAGTGGCAAAAACCAAGATGCAACGTCCATTTTTAGGTATAGCTCCCATATAAACTTTTCAAATTTTTGTATGAAAAACGGTTATTATTTATTCATATATTCACTCCAAATTCGGTAAAACACTTCCTATGTCTTCCAATGTCATGGTGCCACGCCCATACAAACTTACCGCCCATTTCCAGATATTTTCGAGAAAATTATTGTTATATCTGTATTTTTAGCTTGAAATTTGAAAACCAATATTGTGTGTAAACTTGTGTGACCACTGATGATTACACACAAACTCTTTAAAGATTCGTGTGACGGCTATTTAAGCATCGGTTCGAAATTAACGTTTTTCCTTGTTTTTTTTTTTCGATTTTTAGGCATTTATTGCAGAATTTAAACCCGTTAAACATAGCGTAAACAAGCATATTCAGTTTGTCTGAAAGACATCCTTAACAAGGGAATGGTTAATTTGTAATTTGTTTGTTTTTTTTTACATGTAAATAAGCTAGGCTAGATGAAAAAGACCACCATTCTCACATATATCCAACTCCAATGACTTCTATCTATTTTTGCAATCGATACTCTTCTAGTCTATAACTCGATTCTCTCTATATTGTCGGCCTATAAGACAATAAGTCATGGTTATCATAATAACAGTTGAAAGCAGACCACGATTTTCTAAAGGTGCCTCTTATTTCAAAGTGGTTCCACTTTCCATTTGCTGCTACATTGTCCTTTTTTTTAATGAGTAATTTGTATATCGCTTAAGGCATTCCGACTGACTTCTTCCCTGGAAGCATCTCAGTAATGGTAGTATTATGCCTAAAAGTTCGGCTTCTCTACAACTACCCCCTATGCACGAGTATATAAATTCCTTTAAAATCACTTAAATATTTACAATTTAGCCGTGCAAATGCTTTTATCTACCCTACGACGATTGCACCGATCGTAAGCGCTTCAAATCCCACTAAGCAAGACTCACATATTCCTTCAGCTTAATTTTATGCAATATTTTAATCTTGAGCTTTTGGCGTTGAACACAATAATTTAATTAAGGAGAATTTTTATATTTTTTTAACATATCAAAAAATCTGAAAACTCTGAGGAAAAATTTTATCACATTTTTATCTTTTATAAAACAATAACTATCATGTGACTTTTTAGCTGTTAAATCTTCTCAATGAAAGAGTTTTTACTTTTGGAGATATTTTCCCATTTTAATCATTATCCACTTACCGAATTCAAATAAATATTTCCACCGAAAGAGCCAATATTCAATACGATGGTATAATAGACCAGATTCATAGTGAACCAAATGCAAAAGAAACAAATTGAAATGCGACGCAAATAGCGCGAACGAAATAGCGTTTTAAAACCGGTGCTAGCTTCCTGTGTTGCCGGCAGCAATTGATAATCCGTTGGCAATTGACGTCCATTAAATTTTGCTGCAGATTCAATAATGCGACGTACCTCATCCATGCGTCCCTTAACGAGTAGCCAGCGCGGCGATTCAGGCACCACAAACCTGTTGAAAAAAAAAAATTATAATAATTTTAATAATTAAAATGAGAAAATAGTTGAAACGTTAGAAGATGAAAGTGTCTTAGATTTATAGCATTTTCTCGTTTTTTTTTTAAGTTCATCAATTTATGCTAAGGTATCTCATAAACATGTGTGGCCGACTAATAACAGAACATGTGCGAAAAAATTATTATACACAAAAATACACCCACCCACGTAAAAAATTCGTACGTTTGTCTCGTCTGTCCATCTGTTCGACTACTGCCGTGTTTAATTTATTTCACCAAATGGCAATCCAGATGAGACAGTGAGAAGGGGAAAGGGGGCTTTCATTATAGTTCCATTATGCTTAGATATAAATAACAAATCAATGTGTTGCCACAACACTAATAACAGAAAAAAAAAACATAGGGGCACGTTTTAAACAAAAGAGAGAATTCTTAATTAAATTATGTATGTATTACTTTTTTTTTTTTATTTTCTCTTTTAATTATTCGCTTTGAACTTACCACAGAAAACAAAGGAACACGCCTGGTAAACCAATGCACAATTGCAGTCGTTGATAGTCCTGCGTCAGATAGGCAATGCCAGAGATGAGCATATAGGAAATTGGCAGTGGAAATAGATTGTACATGCCAGCTATAGTGCGCCACTTGCCGTCAACATATTCAATGGCCAATATAAGTCCGGCATATGTCACTGAAACGGAAACAAGACCAAGCAATGCGCGCAGCGTTATATAATTTTCAAAGGAGCTGACAAAGTAGAGTGCAAGACCTGAAATGAAATAGAAAAGGAGATAGAAAATTAGTATCAATTAAGTATATCAAAATGGTCTAGACAAAGACAACAGAGTAAACATTTCAAATTCAGAACAGCCAGTGAATATGTCACTACAAAGTTTTACGGGAAAGAAATACATTCTTTGATCAACACGGGAGCTGCTGGTCGGGATGGGAGTCCCGCGGAATCCCGAGTGTACCACTAGGCCCGATTACTTACGATTAAATATTTTAATTTAGGTATTACATCATAGAGTAGGTACATCTTTTTACAATATTCTGAATCCTAACTATCATGTAATAAATATGAGAGCCCCATTTAAATTTTATCCTGAATAGTATTTTTCTGAAATTTCTTGCAGCATACCGATTATTACTAAAAGTTACTTGTCTGCAACTATAATGTAAAATTGAAAAAAAAAAAAACAAGGAGAAACGTAAAGTTCGTTGAAACCAAAGCTGAAATACCCGTCACACAACACTTTTAATAGTTCGTGTTAGCGTTAAAAACTCGACAAACTTTCGTTAAATTCAGGGAGGTCAGGGAAATCTCTAGTAAATTTGCCTTCGATTGGTTTTTAACTTGTTTGTAATCTAAAATAAAATCTGGGTGTCACAGAATTTTAAAAGAGTTCATTGTTCGAAGACAGTTTTGCCAATATCTGTGAGGGATGTCATCACAGCTATACAAAAGAACCATTTATCTCGACACCACAGACAGAGAGCTCCTAGTGGATCCGTTGTCCACAACAAACACTCTCGGATTCCTCGGATCGGTACAATGATTTTGGCATAAGACAATATGAAAACTGTGTATCAAGTCGATAGTGTTGAATTCACCGGTATTACACGAGTCCCGAAAAATTTTTCATGATTGGGCGTGATTGGAAATCTTTTAAAATTTCCCAAAATTAGCACAGGTCTCGAGATTTTACAGGGTACTCGACCTTATTTTGGTTACTTAAAAAAAAAAAACAATTTTTAAAAAATGCAAAAAATATATGCACACTTCTCATTTTGGCTTGGAACTCAATTTATACCATGTAAGATAGTATTTTATAGTCATTTACCGGGGTTGATGTTCTTTAAGAACTTGAGAAACTTAGTATATTACCTATCGAGACACGTAACGAAGTTCTCACTTTTGTTCGCGAAATGCTGAAATTAGTCGAAAATGTGACAAATAAGCAAATTGACAAGAAACCATATAAGAATCCATTAATAAAGATCGATTTTCGATTTCACCGGATCAAGAAAACAATGTACCGACACAAATAAACATTTCACTACCTCAAAAACTTGCTAGACAAGTTCTTCATGTGCCAATTTCATAAAAAAAGTTGTTTAGACTTCAAGTAGGATATTAGAAGAAGAGCGCAATCGTCTGTTAAGTGAGATGGATAGATAGCGGTGGCTGAGGAGAAAACCCATATTCCCCACACAATTAGCATATAACTGCCGTTTTGCTACCACTTAAACAGCTCGAAAGTGAACCTTAGTACGTGATAGGCTCTGTACAGTACAGTTAAGGAAGGACCGTAATTTTGAGGAACATAAGAGAGAAAGATCGCTCAGCGATTTCAACTTCCAAGGTCCAAAGTACCTTAGTCTACTCGATCTAAGTGCAGGACATACACAGAGGAAGTGTTCTAACGTTTCTGGAGTATCCTCTTCTTTACAACCTTCTGCATGTGCCGTTGTAAGGGATATCTAATCTGACCGCATGTTTCCCAATGGTCCAGCCCCTTGTGATGGCGACTGTCAGTCTCGCAAGATCTTTGCGGGAGCTCAACAATAGATTTCTGGTACGCTTGGGGTCGATCGAGGGCCAAATAAGCTCAACTGTACCCCGTCTAGCCAGTTTGTCAGCTTGCTCGTTCCCGTAAATATCACTATGTCCAGGAATCCACTTTCTTACATTCCCTTACTAGCTTAGATTTAGTAATGTGGGTATCCAGCGCTTTGATGGCAGCTTAGCTGTCTTGAGAAAATAAAAACCGATCTATTCTGAATCTCCAGTTGCAGCAACAGCTTGCACGCAATTAGTACAGCATGGATCTCCGTCTGGAACTGCAGAGATCAAGCGGTGCTACAAAAAGAAGAATTATGACAATCAACTTGCTTCTACTGTATAAAAAATCATACTTAATTTTTTTCTAAATTAAGCACAAAACTCGTTCACATCAAATCAGATTAACTCATTTAATATAATCAGTATTACAATGTTGACGTTAAGAGCCTTTTTATTATTTTCTTCTTTATGAAAAATGTCTCTTTTGTACACAACGAAGGATTAAATTAAACTGTTGCACTGCAGCTGCTGCAAATAAAAAGGACATTCAAGTAGCTTGCTAACATATTTCATTGATTTTTTTTTCTTTTTTTTTTTTTACTTGTTATCATAAATGCCATTGTCAACTTATTAGATTGTCTGAGTTTATTTGTGTGTGTGAGTGTGTAAAAGTTTGTGTCCTTTCAAGTGTTACAATTGCTGTGCTTATGCCTGTGATTGGATTACGAGAGCAGTGCAAAAAGTCAAGCAAGTACAAAGTCAAAGGCGAAAGCAATACACACACACACACACGCACACAGCCACTGTCAAGGAGACGACCATGTTGACTTGGCAATTTTCAATGTCATTTCCGTATGCAGCTGCTGCATAAAAAAAATGCTACGATAAATTTGACACTTGAACAATTTGTATGACTTTGGATTTGTTGTTGTTCTCGTTGGTTCTTAAAATAGATTCCACTCCACTACTCACCGAATATTGTCTGCAGCAGCGTCGATATGAAGAGCATAGTTTTGCGTCCAAATTTATCTGATAGATAACCAGAGAGCACACCACCTGTTGCAACACCCAACAAAAAGAACATCTCGGCAACATTTTTCAAATATTCCTTGTCGCAAACAAGTTCCCACTGCGAACTCCATGAGTTGCCAACATTATCGTTCAGTTCAAATTCCCAAGCATGACAGGCGACAAGTTCAGCGCTGCCATCGCTTAAGGCTATACTCTGATTATGACTGCTGCTAGCATGCGGCGTTGCTTGCCATTGTGTTAACATTTGCTGCAAGCAAATTAAAAAAAACTTTCGAAATAAAATCAAAAAAAAAATATTTAATATTCAAAGAATTACCTCAATCTCTCGCTCCATACTTGCCACACTGACATTGGCATGCACATGACTCCAATCAATGCCTGCCGCCTGATAACAATTCGTCCATGAACGACTCAGATTGCGCCATTCATGTACCGGTAACTCTTGCAAATGTGGCGGTCTTTGACACCAGAATTTCTTTGAGGCGCCTTGATAAATCGATGATGCTATGTGAAATGTATTTGGCACTTGAAACAGTGACAGCAGCACAGTCATTAGTAATTGCCATTTGCCAAAATGTCCCATTAGATCACCAATTTGATCTGTATCCTCTTCGGATTCATTTGCATCTGTTGCAACAATATCATTGGGACTGCTTGTCGCTGCTGCATTGTTCTTTTCTGGCAGTCGTAATTCTGCAGCGCCACTGCTAAGAACTTGCACATTATCGCTACCACCACCACCGCCACCGCCACCAATGCTGCCACCGCCGCTTGGCCTCTTCTCGCTGCTGCTGGACTTTAACACATTCGTTGTTGTGATGGTATTACTATTCGTAATATTTGAATTAATGTTTGCGCTGATATTTGTTGCATCAGTTTCCGCTGCTTGTGCTGCTGCCGCTGTTGCTGTTGCTGCTATTTGTGCTGACGTTTCCTCATCATCATCTTGTGTCGGGGACGGTTTATTTGTGTGCATTTTGCACAAAGGAACTGCAAAGAAAAAGGTTTCAATAAGAAAATGCAAGGAAAAAAGTTGAATAGAGTTCTTTTTACGTTTAATTAGATTTAATTAAAATAATGCATTAATTTCTTAAGTCGTTTACTGAAGAAAGACAATGAAGCACGCACATATACACAGATAGTTAGGAATAAAAGCTAAACATAAAACAGTGGCATACAATAAGTTTAGTTTTAAAAGGATAATTTACTTATATTAATACTCATCACTCCACATAGTACTTGCCCACATAACTTTTGAACTTGAATGAATGAATGTGTGAGAGAGATACTTTAGTACATGGTCCAAAAAATAATCACAACAGCAATACCCAGCAGATGGATCTTTCTACTTGGTAACGTTGACGATCTCGAGAGATTTAGGCAGAGAGTTTAAATCGTCCCCAGCCGCACAAAGCAATAACCTTGAAGGGCAACTGATGGATTTGTGATTCTTCTTTTAACTCCAATTGATTTAAGTTCAGGTTGAAGGAAGGAATTATAATTTGAATAATAATTTGATCTGGAATAGTAATTTGATCTTCCTACTCGCGCATACCATGACCAATAACTAACACGCGGAAAACACAAGCCCTCAGTCTTAGTCTAACAGGACCGACCACTAGTAGAGTTGTAATCGATGGACGACAAATCGAGATGGTTGAGAGCTATACATACATAGGCAGCATTCTTGCAGAATAAAGCGGAACTAAGCTGGTTGTCTGCAGCTGGATCAGTAAAGCAAAAACTGTTTTCGGTAGGATGTCTCCCATCTGGCAAAACAATGATTTGAGTACAACTCTTAAGGTCACTCTGTTTAAATTTATCGTGCTTTTAGTGCTACTCTACGGATTTTGCACTTGGAAGTTAACCACAAACATCACCAAAAAACTCAGGTTTTTGTTATTTGAGTTGAGCATTCTCCGAATGTATAGGAGAGATAGAATTCCAAATGAGGAGGTGTATTGCAGGGCTAACATCGAACCGCTCAGCAGAAGGATCATGCATCAGAAGTGAAGATGGATTGGGCTAACACTTAGTAAGCACGTCGGCAACATCACACGAAAAGCCATGCAATGGAATCCTCTTAATGGTAGAGGTCGAAGAAGAGGACATCCCCGAGAAACATGGAAGAGAACAGTGTCAAGGGAACGACGAGAAGGACTTCACATACCAGGGTGGAGTCAACTTGCAGCCCTTGTTGAGAGCAGGACGGTGGAGAGCAGCTATTGATGCTCTACGACCCATTAGGATTTCACAAACCGAATAAGCAAAAAGAACTTGAAAGGATTTCGTGAATACTCTATCAAACGAAGCCGATCACGGATTGCTTAGGCCATAATGTATGCCCAAAGCAAACTTTTTCCCATTCCAAGAGTGACAGGTATCAACTTAAATATTACATAAGTTTCTTCTCTTTTAAGGAATCAAGGCCTATATTAGATCTCTGCTGATCTCTGGATTTATAAACTATATCCTCATTTAAATCGTAAAACTACAAAGTTCTTCGAGGTGCAAGGAGAGCTCGTGGACTCCTGGCAAACCGTTGCAACAAAGTAATATTTGTTGACAGTCAGGCTGCTATGAAAACTTTGCAAGCGATCATCAGAGCTGCTCCTCCATGTTTCAGAACTGTCCTGGCGAGCAGAAAAACAGTTGATGAGCTAAGTACCTTAAAGAAGGTGCACATCGTCTTGATTCCTAGCAATTGAGGCATATATGGGAATGAGATAGCTGATAGACAAACAAAAGAAGGAGTTCGACCGTCTCAGCGTCGTAGGCCTCACTATACATACCAATCTCATTAAAAACATCGTATAGAAGCCTGGAGGAGATAGCTTTAAATTGGCTTAGAAGAATGTGGAGAAACAGATCCTACTGCAGTGTATCCATAATAATAAACAATGTAAACCTCAAATAAGAAACTTTCGCAGTACCTGTTTGCAAGTTCAGAGTATATAGTTGGTAGTTTAACAAGTCATCGCCTAGCGGCTGCACATGCAAAGAAGCTATTGGTAACCAATAAGGATAGCTGCAGAAAGTGCTAGGAACATTCCGGGAACATTCCTGGAATATTTCTGGAATACCAACTCTGAGCATGCTCAGCTAACGCTTAGCGCACTTTGGGTCGCATCATTAGAAGATCATATAAAGTATACTCGTATATAGTATATTCTTGATCAGCATTGGAAGGGGAGTCTGTCCGTCTATCGTCTGTCTGTCCGTCTATTCTGCTGAGAGATTATCCCCTAAGGTCTCCTAAACCGTCAAGTGTGCACTTGCAAACGTTTTTCTCTATTTCCCCATTTAAGGGGTACCCCATACAAATCTAACCCAAAATTGTGGGTTTTTGCATAAAAACGTCATTGTTTCTTATTCTAGGAAGTATTAATTTGGTAAAAAAAATATGTCTAAGACAGTCCCAGTGAAATATTCCAATATGGGTGCGACCAAGCAAAATTTAGGTATAGCCCCCATACAAATGTACCCCAAAATTTTGTGTATTTGCACAAAAATGTCATTGTTTCTTATTTTAGGAAGTCTTAATTTTGTACACATTATGCCTAGGATAGTCCCAATGAAATAGAGCAATATGGGTAGCTCCAACAACATTTTATGTATATCTCCCATACAAAGATATACCCGATTTTTAAGTTTTTGTATGAAAATTGAATTCAATGAGGCATGGAAGTAAACTAGAACCGAACTTAAGGTACATAAATATAGGGTACAGGGTATCTTGCAGTCGAGCATGATCGACTTCACCGTTTTTTCTTGTTTTAATGGTTTGCAGATAGAACTATTACAAAGTAAGGCACCCCAAACAAATCAATCAAAAAATCTTCTACGCCTCTGAAAAAAAAAATATACTCATTTAGTAAACTTAATCTAAATCCAGTCTACAATTAGTTAAAGTGCACAAAAAAACTTTCGCATGCTGAACACAAGAGTCACGTTCATCGTTCATTTTATTTCAATGGATTGCCATCTTACAATTCTTGTAGAAACATTTAGTTGGTCAGCGACTTTCAAGTTTGAATTCAACTAAATCGCAGTTAATCCAAGTAACTTTAATCAAACAAAAACAACAACTGCAGGCAGTGAATGTTATATGTATTTCATTTCATTAATTTATTATGAAAGCGGCGCTCTTAACTTGGCTAATACAAATGAAATTCAATCCCGTTTGGTTTTTATGCGATTAGGCATACAAACACACACACACACATATACACTTAAGTAGATATTGTTGCTTTTCTATTGTTTGCTATTTTATTTGAACTCAAAAAGAACAATAGTTGATTGAATACCAAAAAAGGCTCAATCAAAAACAAAGAAAAAAAAAAACTTTGCTGCCAACTTTTGGATTCAGAAACGAATTAAGTTGAATCACTTACAACAATTTAATACATAAAAAGCAATCAACTAAAAAAAGAAAAAGGTAATCACATACAGCAAGCAACAATGGTGTATACTGTGTGTATGTGTTTGTGTGTGTTTGTGTTCAAGGATATGAGTTTTATTGTTGTTGCCTGCATTAGATTTGATTAAGTTTTTGTTGCGGTCAACAATTTTACAGCATTTTTTTTGTTGCCACCTGCTGGCGCCGGAAGTATCGTAGTGCCTTCATTTTGTATTATTTTTTTTTGTTTTTCGTTTCATTTCGAAAAATTTTTCTACGAAACGCATTAAAATTGCTGCAAGCCACATGGCAACGGTTGGATGCTGTGCATTTGAGCGAATAATTCACACATTTGTTGCCGGAATTAGCGAAGCGTGACATATGCTCTCGTTCGCTGTGGCTGTGGCCTGCGGCTGCCATGCTAGGATAATTAATTATCAATTTTGCAGACTACTGCCTCGCTGAATGACTCGAGTGCCTAAATGACTCGACTGCCTGCATGCCTGCCTGCCTGACTGTTTCAATGCAATGTCGACGAATGTTGACAATGTCATTGCATACGCATACACATTGTAGGGTATATGTATGCCACCCAAACAGCCAACTCACTCAAACTAATCATTTATGTTAGTAAAATTCGAAAATTACAACAAGTATGCTTGTCCAACACGTTCACGTGTTCGAGCCTCGATTTTATTTGGAGTGACTTGGCTTGGATTGACACATAAGGTTATTTCTTTTTTCAATGCTAAAAACTACGTCGCATTGCATTGCATCAAAAAGGACGACATCATTCAATGTTGTGGTCAGTTGTAGCACGTTTTTATTTGATAAAATCGTTTAAAATCATTTTTATGTTCATTGCTGCTAGCAAATACAATTTAAATATGAAATTGAGTGGTAGATAATTTTATGATTTTGATGCAGTTATATCGTATAGCATAATTATCATTACACACAATAGACACAATTTGAAACAAGCCTTTTGAATTGATTCGATTTTTGTAATGGGTTTTTGGATAAATTCACATTATTCCTAGTACTACACAGCTTTCGTTCTTCTTAAAACCCAATTGTAATTCGAAACTCAAAATTTGAAATTGTAAGAATCTCTAGGTAACAGTTTGAAAGAACTTTTCCTAGTCTAGATCAGACAAACCTTAAATGTTGAAAATTTAATTTTGAAGAACGGTGCACCTCGACCTGCACGACGTGGTGGTGCATGTGTTGGGACTATTTCGTCACAGGTAGGTTCGTCTGACGGAACTTGGTGACACATAGTCCCACTTAAATCCTTAGTGATGCCTTATGAAGGTATTTTTTCTTTAGTTATCCAGTAGTGTTACTGCTGCTTAGCGAACGTCAGTAGGTGATTGGGAATCAAACTGACCGCATCATTCAATGATACAATCCTGGGCATGCTCAGAATTGTGTTTCAGAAACTCTATGGCCCCATGCTCTTTTCATTTTTGCAGCTATCATTATCGGTTATTTCTAACTTCTTTCAAAAGAATAGGTTCGGCATATGGTTCGGAGACAACATTTTAAAAGTAGAATGGTTCGGTTCAAAAACTGTTTCTGTTCTAAGGTTTGGAGTGTTGTAGTGTCAAGTCTTCTAAGCTCTTAAGGCCGACGAACAGAATGAAGTGCGTTTGTAGGTATTCAGAAGAGCTATATGAGCTTAATTATAAAAAGTCTTTTCATTCTTAAACACGCTCACACCATACTGACCCATATGAATCAATTTTTAGGTTGAGATCACCACAATCTAAAAATATATGTAGATTAGAATAGAAGGTCTACTCTACTAGGTTGAAGAGTCGATGTCGCCATGTCTGGCGTCTGTTCGAAAAGCAAAACATTGAACCCAAATGAGCCCTATATCAAGTTTCTAGATTATTCGAAAATCTTCGAACACGTAAAAATTTTTTTAGCCATCTTTAAAATGCCCCCATTATCAAATATTCTCATATCAAGGATATGACTTTTTCAGTTTTATGACTTCCATTCAGCCCCTAGCCAAAATTTTCAAAAATCTTGTCGAAGTGATCACCTACATCAGCAAAATAAAAAACAAATATTTTTAAATTGATAAAGATTTTGTTTTAGATCCCCCGTTGGCCTATAGGTTCAAATTTCAGAAACCCCTTGAATTATCTTTCGATTGCGCCTAATATAATTTCTCAACGTCTATTCATTCCAAAGATATAGTTTTTCCGGTTTTAAGACTCCCATTAGACCCCTGACCGAAATTATTGTTCCCCCGCCGCCTTATTGTTCCTCTACTCAATAAGACATATTTACAGTAAAACTTTCAGCTTTGTTTCTTTTAACTGTATAACATAAATTGTAATGATAACCAAAGCTTTATTACTTTTCCTCAAAGAAGAGATGGACTTATGACATGAGACTATTCACAAATATTGAGATTTGGCGTAAGACAAAAAAAGTTTGGACAAATTTTTTTTTTTTTATACCCGTTACACATAGTGTAAACGGGTAGTTTGTCCGAAAGTTTGTAACGCATTGAAGGAGACATCGGAGACCCCATAAAGTATATATATTCTTGATCAGCTCGATGAGACGAATCGATCTAGCCCATACAAATTTACCGATTTTTTTTTATTTTTTGTATAAAAATAGTAATTATTTACGAATGTATTCGCTCCCAATTGGGTAAAAACATTTCTTTTGTCATCGAGTATCACATCCAAGTTGTTACGCCCATTTTTAGGTATAGCCCCCATACAAATTTACCGCCCATTTTCGAAATTTTGTATGAAAACATTTATTTTTTCTGAATGAATTCAATTAAAATTTGGTAAAATCAATTCTAATGTCAACTCCATCGATGTGGTAAAGATCGGGCTTATATTACAAAAGCCTCCATACAAATTTGATCAAATTCATCGTGAAATTTAATCTTAGCGCCTAGTGAACATATAAACTATTAAAAGTGTTGTGTAACGGGTATTTCAGCTTCGGTTCCACCGAAGTTAACGTTTTTCTTTTGTTTTTTGTAAATATTTTTATAATTTTTATTATTATTATTTTCTTTATTATTATTATTAAAAATGTTTCTATGTCCGCTATAGATTTTGAAACCATCCAACCGATGAGTTCCAAAAGGTATAACTTAAAAGTAAATAATTCAAGTATGATTCAAGACTACAATAACAATGTATAGACACATTCGACCCATTCATGAAGTCGATTTCCTCATACCACCAATTTTTTTGTTTTTTTGTATGTTTTTATACTAGCCCTCAATATATTGTTATTACGCTGCAATAAAAAACAGCTATTTTTTTTAAGTGCTTTTTTGTATGTTTTCATACTGGCTGCAATCCAAAAAAAAAAGTACAAAATTTCCACCGAAAAGACAGCAGATGCAATACGGAAAAGAGCCGAAAGAGCAGCCGAAACTTTCTTTTAACGTAGCAGCACACGCCAGGTATCCCTTAGTTTATTCATAAAATAAATTTAAAAAACAATTTCAAACTACCCTCTCCGTTGTAGCAGTTTGCAACAATGTATGCAGATGATTATATTATTTTTCCTTCATATAATTTAATTACATTATAAAAACTCTTTATGCATATGCATACGAATATATACAATATATGCAAATGATATTAGTTAGCTCTATGCATTGTTCTTATCTAAGTTTATGCAAGACACAACAAAAGAGTTTCTCATATCAGATACAATTATTACAATAACAACAACAAAAACAATAAATCTCATATTCCATTATGTATACGAAACCATTTGTGCCGTTAATGATTAAATTTTCAAGAAATTAAATGCGCCTGAGAATCTTAGGTGTGAAATGTATCTTATACTTTGAAATTCTATATGCAATACCAATGCACGCGAAATTCTCGTCGTTCTTATTTAAAAAATGTATCGTGTTAATTGAAAAACAAAAGAAGCAAAAGATATGCTAGAAATAGAAAAAAAAAAGTAATAATAATGATTTGTTTCAATTAAACAATTCAATGCCAACTGAGTTCAACATGTTTTGTAGCAAAAGATACATTTCATAGATACATATATGAGCATGTGAATGTATAGCATTTGTATTGTATTCTCAAATATCGTGGCGCACTTTTCACCCGATTCGCACACACTTGTTGGCGCTATTAATGAATAATATTTAAACAGTTAATTAAGAATGAAAACTAGACTAGGAAAAGAGTATAGATACAGATACATATATTGAAAGCTTTAATGAGAGATAACTTTATGGCGTTACGTGTGCTTGAATTTTATGAGCATGAGAGATATTTATTTTTTTAAATTGTATAAAATTTATGCTTGGGAATATTTTTAAATACGTTAAGTAGCTTTGGACATAAGTGCTCTAGAATGTATAACCTTATTCATTAAAGAAATTGAAATTAGAAGTTCTGATTATGCTATGCAAAAAGTACAAAACGCGACCAAATTTTGCAAAAAATATTTTAAAAAATATTGTGGGTTGCAGTAGAAATGTTTTCCTCGTCTTAGTGCCAACTGACCGATTTGTTCGATGATGAAACTCTAGTTGGCTAATACACTGTGGGCAGAAAGTAAAGTATATTGCAGTAAGGTATATTAAGAATAAATAGTATCGTACTTTTATCAATAACGACTTGTACTAGTATTAACAACAAAAAGTACTTATGTTAAGAACGTATTGTACTTATATCAAGAACGAATTGTACTTGAATCAAACACGAATTAGTCTTATTTTAAGAATGAATTGTTTGTGTATCAAGAAAGAATTGTACGAATTGTACTTGTATCAAGAACAATTTCAAGAACGAATTCTATTTATAACAAAAACGATTGGTCTTGATACAAAATAACCTTAAGAGGTGTTCTTAATTGGGAAAAATTCTTTTTCGTTTTTTTTTTGTTGCATATTTTTATAGCTTGGATATTTATCGGATAGAAAGGGTTTTTTGTGAAATTCGAAATACTTTTCATACGTATTTCAAATTCATACGTATGCACCACTAGATAAGAGGTCCAGGAAGCAGCCAAACCAGTTTTCGAGGCGCTGTCATGCAATAATTTGTTGATGAAACTTAGTGCAATCGATGCAGAATTGTCAAAATTTAAAAACTGCTTACTAATATATTCGATTTCTATAAAAATTTCATTTAAAAAAGCGGTTTCTTACTAAATTTTGTTTTTTTTTTTTTTTTTTTTTTTTTTTTTCAAACCCACTTTTTTTTGACCTTTGAGTCACTTTTCTCCGGTTCTACTGAACCGATTGGAATGAAACCAAGTGCAATCAACCCAAAATTGTCGAATTTTCATATCATATTTTTATATTTAACTTTTTTTTGTATGAAGAAAAATAACTTTAAACTTAAAACGCGTAATTCTGAACCGATTTTAATGAAACTATTTGCAATCCGTACCTCAATCATGATTTTAAAAAATTTTTTACTATTTTTTTTTTTTAGGTTTAACTAAAAAAAATGTTCAAAATCGATTTTTCATTTTACAATGGCCGCTATTTTGTAAAAAAAAAATCACAAAATAGTGATTGAGCTACGGGCCGGAATTACTTCTATACTGAATCTAACGCCGTTTACTTCTTCCTTTTCAAATGATCCGAAGTCGAGTTATCGTGGCCGCCAGCAGCATACCTTTTTTGTTTGATGGAAGAGAACTTTTTGAACAGCCCTCGCACCAAAGAAAAAGAAAAACTTTTTTTTACTTTAACATGTTCCTATTACAATAAAAAAAAAGAATTCAAATAACTCTTTGCATTTTCAAATTATAATTTTTCAAAAAGGGTCCAAAAAAACAGCCTCTCAACCGAAAATTCCCCCTTAAAAGTCTTCGCCGTTTGTTGAATTTTATTGAATGTGTTTTGTACTTTAAACGTTTTGGTGAGAACATGCGCTTTGGTATCACGAACACTATTTCTTACATCAAGAACACTAGTTCTTACATATAGAAAATTTGTTCTAATATCAAAAATATTTCTTTTTAAATCAAGAACATTATTTCTTATAGCATGAACTTTAGTTCTTATATCAAGAACATAAGTTTTTATATCAAGAATAATTGTTCTTATAGCAAGAACCTTACTTTTTATATCAAGAACATTCGTTCCAGCATCATTAACATTCTTTTTAATATCAAAAACATTTGTTCTTATAGCAAAAACCTTAGTTCTTATAGCAAGAACCTAATTTCTTATATATTGAATATTATTTCTTATACTATACAAGCTCATTCGTCCTTGCATTAATAACATTAGTTCTTATATCAAAAATATTATATCAAGAACATTAGTTCATTTATCAATCATCATCAATCAAATTGTTTTTAAAAAACGAATATTTAAAAACAAATTTGTGAAAGCATAGTTCACGATTTTCGCTATTTTGCTCATTCATTCTTCAATTTAATCTTTTAAAATTTTAACTAAACACGTTTCTCCCAAAATACAAGCATATTTTGTGTGAAATAAGAACCAATTGAAACATTTATACTTAATTTTCTACGTTTTTAAATCAAGTACAGACGTTCTTAATTTTCTAAGATCGTTTTTTCCAATGTATTTTTTTATTACTTCAATGCAATCTTCATTCTTTAAATAAAATCTATAAACTTTTACAACATTTATAATTATTCTCAATAAATTTTTTTTATGATCGCTCATTTTTTAATTAGTAATTAAATTATAAATAAACAATTTCTAAGCCATGATATAACCTTGTACGACAAATTATTCAACAGTATTTCAAAGTAAGGTAGTACATGTAGTAAGAATTCAATGAAATTCATAAATTAATTTAAATCCATTCAATTTAATTCAGTTTTATTTATTTACACTGAACGGAAGTGCAAATTCTTTAGTTGCAACATATTCTAGACAAATTATACAATTTCCGTTTGACGAAAGCTAGACAAGATTCTGGGACAAATTTTGTGAGCAATGTCTGTCTGGTATATAAGAACTAATAAATACTTTTATAGAAAGCAGAAGTGTGTTGATGGTCGAAATATGCAATAAACTCACTCATCACTTTCGGCATTTCAATGTTGACATTTATGTGTCATGATAAATCGCATGATAAATCGCAACTGATGAAGCTTACTCACTGCGGAAATTCTGTACGACGCATTAAAGAAGAAAGTGACTGTGGCCATGATTCTGTATATTGTGTTGTATACTCTCTCGTATAATAAATAGATAAAATATTCTATTGTTAAAAAAAATACGTTTTTTTTTTTCGGTGTTTATTTGTTTTATACACTACACATGTATTGTGTGAATGGTATATTCGTTTTAATAGGAACTTTGAAACATAGAAAAGTATGCAACAAAAGATCTTTAAAATGTATATCAAGTTATAGCACCAATAAAAAGTATCTTAAAGATACTATTTTTTTAACCCCTGATAAAAGTATCTTAAAGATACTTTTTTTTTGTCTATCTTACAGTTACTTTTTTTACAATTTTTTACAAACGCATTTTAGAACCACAACTAAGCTCCAAATACTACTTTTTAAGACTTTCTCAAATTACAAAAAAAAAAATTATTCTTTCATTTTTGTCCTTAGTCTGTCTCTATTTTAAACTTTGCTGTGTACAAAAGTATCTGTACTACCGAATTAAAAATTTTTTTCTTTAATTCTTATTTTTTTTTTTTTTTAAATAATAATTGAAATAAAACGCCTCCGAACAATTTGCACAATATTGCAAAAACAAATAAAAATTTAAACTGACACATTTCGTTTCGAATTACGAAAAATATATAAAAAAAAATGCAAAAGATAAAAACTGAAAATAATACTTGCAAATTTGTAAACTATCTACGACTGCAATGAATGCGAAAAACGCAAAATGCCGCCAAAAAAAAAAAAATTCTAGAGATACTCAGATGATAGTGTTGATAGTTGTGCATAAATGATTAGAATAAGATAGATGATGCCGGGCAACAGCCGCATACATCATACATACGAGTATATAGCAAAAGGGGTTGAGAACGAAACTTATTATATATTTTTTTGTTTTGTCGTCGTCGCAGATGTGAATGTACTTTTATGTCATTTTGCATTCATACCTAATGGCAAATGTTTTTTTGTTCTTAGTGAAAATTGGGTTATGATTATTTTTATTATTATTATACGAATGCGTATGTGTGTCTTTATTTTCTATGAATGACATTCAGATTGTTTTCGTTTTGTTTTTTCTTGAATGAATTGTCTTTTGATTGTTCGTTTGTATCTTAAATCGTTTTATATTTGTTGTATTTAGATATTTTGCATTGTTTTTATTTCTTTATTTATGCAAATAATTATGTCACTTTAAATTATATACTTAAACGCAGATAATGCCTACTTATTCTGTTAATGTTTAAACATTTAATTGTGGCTGTCGTTTACAATACAAGGAAAATATGGATAGATAGCGTAATTAGCTAGAAGCAGCAAGTCGTTCGTCCATTTTTTTTAAGAACCTAAGGAACTTCAATCCTTGGAAAAGGTTCATAAAACTTGGGGCGGGACAAGATATTAAAGGAAAAGTTACAAAGTGCTTTCCATAAGAGTTTCTGCTCAGTATGCAATATCTAATTTTTCGCCGAAAAATATTTATACTGCATGAAGTCCACTCGATGTATCCAATTCAATATTTTCAAAACTGTCACGTTTAGTTAAGTTTTTTTTCACACTATTATGCATCGAATAAAGTGTGATTCAACTTAATTAAGCTTGTGTTTTACACATCATATGACAAATCAATTGTTGTCTCTCTATTTTTTGTTTGTTTGCTTTGCTACTTAGTGCAAAATTTATACCCTATACTGAACGTGTAGGTTTTTTAAATTATAAATAGCAGTTATATATGACGTGTGCATATACAATGTATTCCTTCTTAGCCATGCAAGACTGTCCTTACTTTCTACTTTCTGCCACTAGATTATTTGTATGTATTAGAGAAGACCGTGGTACTAAAAATTGGCTACCGATTCCGCCAAATTATGTTTATTTGTTTACATTTAATTTGTTCGAAAGATTTTAACGCATTAAAGGAGGTTTTGGAGACCCCATAAAGTATATATATTATTGATCAGCCTGATGAGACAAATCAATTAATCCATGTCCGTCCGTCAGTCCGTCTGTCTGTTCGTTCAGTTTTAAAGATATTAAGCTGAAACTCTAAACTTAAGATATTCTCGGTCCTAGGGTGTTTGTATGCTAAAATTTAAATGCCACGCCCACTGTAAGGTGTAGCCACCATACAAATTTAACGCCTATATTCGAATTTTGGTATGAAAATATGTATTATTTATGCATGTATTCACTTCACATTGGGTAAAAAACTTCTGATGTCATACAAAATTACCTCCCATTTTAGCTATTTTCACTTTAAATTGAGTAAAATACATCTAAAATCAACCTAAATACACAACACCGATATGGTACGGATTGGGCCATTTTAACGTATAGCCCTATACTAACTTGCCTCTCATATTGCGTAGACCATTGATGCCCAGTAGAGCCCTGCACATTTACCCAAAAACGGTTAAAAAGGATAATCGAGAAAAAACGTTTCTAGTAACTCAAGTCTACTGCTAGGAAAATGATCAACTCGACTCGACTCGTTTAAATTCGGTTCGTGTCGACTCGGGTATGTCAACTTCAACTCAAATCGATCTGGATACTCGATTAAGTTGATCGGCGTTTATTAAATTTATAATAGAATCTTATTATAAAATAGTTTTGACACAAAAAATATAAGGTATATGTTAGTCTCAGGGTTAATGCATAGGCTTGTGGGTCTGTATTAGTGGAGTTCAAGTCCCAAAGAAAATTTTTTTTATTTTTTTCCCTCGATTAATTCTTTAAATTATATCCATGGCTCAAATCTCTCACTGGTGTTGGTGTTTTTTTTAATAATATATTATTTTATTTTATTTTAATTATTGTAGAATCTCATAAAATATTTTTGACACTGATAATATTGTATAAAAAATAAGTTAGTCTAATGGATAGTGTATGAGTTTATGTGTCTGGGTAGCCGGGATTCAAGTACCAACAAAAAGTGTTTTTTTTTTTTTTTTATTTTTTCCAAATGAATGCCAATGTTTGATTTAAAATCGACTCAGTATGCTTTTGTTTTTTCAGTTGGTCTATTTAAAATCGATTGATTGGCATTTTATGAACTTATCGGAAGTCACCACATTGGCTTAGTAGGTTAATGCCTTGCCAATCGTATTAATGTTTGAAAAATTAACCATACTTTTTTTCTTGGCTTTTTTCGAACACGAAACCGCACGAACACGAATTAATGAAACGTCCGCCACGGCCCACGACAATAGCCTAGTCCATTCCCCTTCTTAAGTCAAAATAGTAAAAAAAAATATGATTCAAAAACTAGAGTACAACTCGAGTCATATCCAAAAGAACGAATAATCGAACGAAACGGTTAACTTCGGTCGGATAGCCGAAACTACGGATACTCGATTTAGAAATTACTCGTTTATTCGAATAAAAATATGAGTTAAATCGAAGTGTTCGGTTTTTTCGAGTCATTGGCTCGAGTAAGTCAAGACACGAGTAATAGCTTAATATTCATCTCTCAATTTATTGAACAAAACAGTTTATTTCGGAGACTATGTAAAAGCTCTTTAAACTTTAAAATTAGATTAAAACAAGAAAGAACGCTGAAGTCGAGCATGGTCGACTGCAAGATACCCTGTAGCCAATCTTTATGAACCTAAAGATCGGTTCTATTTAACTACCATACCTTATTGAATTCAATTTTCTTACAAAACCTTAAAAAAATCGGGTATATCTTTGAATGGGGGCTATACCTAAAATTTTGTTGGTTCCACCCATATTGGGATATTTTATTGGGACTATCATAGACATAATTTATACCAAATTAAGACTTCCTAGAATAAGAAACAATAACGTTTTTGTGCAAAAACCCAAAATGGGGTAAATTTGTATGGGGGCATACATAAAATTTTATTGGTCCTACCCATATTGGGATATTTTACTGGGGCTATCATAGACATAATTTATACTAAATTTGAACTGCCTAGAATAAAAAACAATGAAGTTTTTCATGCCAAAACCCAAAATTTTGGGGTACATTTATATAAGGGGGCGCCGCCTAAAATGGGTCTAGAGCAAAACCGTTTGCAAGTAAACACTGAGCACAGGAGAGTCTTAGTTTCAAATATTGTGGCTTTATCTCTTATATTCTCCGAGATAATCTCTCTCATACGGCAGACAGCACGACGGACGGACAGACGGACAGACAGACATAGCTAGTTCGAGTCCCCTTCAAATGCTGAACAAGAATATATATACTTTATATGGTCTATCTTGCCTTTTTTTGTCTGTTACATACATTCGCACAAATTTAATAGACCCTTTTACCCTTTGGGTACAGGGTATAATTAGATTGTATATTAGGGTATTCTAAAAATAAATGGAAAATAATTTTTTAAACATTCTTATGCGTTCACCCCCTAGTACCCTATCTATATTGAACATAAGAAGGACCCGTATTTTGTTTTTAAATCGAAAAATATTAAATGTTGCGCAAAGCCCCTGAACTTTCTATATGTAATGCATTGGAAAATATCACTTTTTCGTAGATTTAATGTAGAAACCAGCAAAATATTGTATTAAATATTATCCGATTATAAATGAAAACGAATCTTCTTATTTTCGATATAAAACAATCCAACGAAACGAGTACATACAACTTTTTTGGAACACCCTAATGTTGAATTTTTGTATAACAAACTTTTTATTAACTAAATTAGGAAACTCCAACTTATATATGTATATTACACCTATGGTCATTTTGAAACCCATTTTATTGCAACTCAGTCACAAAAAAAAAAACAATATTCGAATTGTATATAGCACTATAGCACTTCATTATTAAACAAATTATGATTCATAAATTCATTCATATTTTTATAATATATAATTTACGATTTATTTAATTATATTACACCATAAATCGTTTATCTTAATTTCTTTATAAAAGTATGCAAGAATATATTTTAAAATTAATTTTATACAAAATATTAAAAATTTAGTAATTTTATAATACTTCTCACATCATAAATTAAAAAGTGAACGTGCTTCTTGTAGAATACTTGCAAGGCGGATGCAATTAGTCTTTTATAAATTATTAGTAGCAACTATAATTAAAATATATGATTAACAAATGCACAAATCAATGTAAATGTGTGTCTAGCAAAAGACTAAACAACAATATTAATAATAATAATAATAATATTTAATTTATGTAAATATTTCTATAAATAATATTGCTCTAATTAAATACTTAAATAAAATAAGAAAGTAGATATTCTGGTATTAAATTTATAAAAAAAAATATCTATAAAAAAATTTATTCAAAACACTTTGTACTAATTGAAAACTTAACTGAAAAAACATAAAAAAAAAAAAAAAGAAAATATTTATAAAAAAATATTAAACGATTTTTCATTTACAATTCTAAAGCTTTTTGGCTTCTAAAAGTCCTAAAAATATTTTGTCGCTTTAAAAAAAAAAAAAGTATCTGTGTATCTTTGTATCTGTATCTGTGTTTGTATATTTTTTTCATGATTTTATTTTTGTTGTTGTTGTTGCCTGACTGCCTGCTGTTTGCTTTTTGATATTAATTCGAATTGGTGCTCTCAAACTTTGTCCATTCTTAGTAAAGCAAAAACAACAAAAACAAAATTCTTTGGTAAAGATATTTTTACCACAGCTTTCACCTGCTTGTCCATTCATGCCTGAATTACGTCTGTAAATATCGTAAATATATATTTGCTTGGGTGCTACACTACTACACTCTGCTACATCCTTCCTTCCTTCCTTTATTACATTCTATTTACCGCATTCAATCTCGGACTATGATTCGCAATCTCGTTCAAGTAAACAAGACACAATTCATATTCCGTTAATATAGAAATGTAGGTCATCAACAACTATAGACATTCCTACTACTCCTTGTTGTCGTTGTTGTTGTTGTTGTTGTTCTATTGTTGTGCATAATGTTATTATTGTCATCCTTGCTGTTGTATGTTGTTGTTGTTGGGACATGAATTTGCACAAGTTTTATATATTCTGCTACTGCTACTGGCTATTCTGCCAATATCTGAATCTCTGTATTTCATTCGTGTCCTGGCTATTGCCTGTTTATTTGTTAATCAAAATGAAAATGCAAATATATGTGTGTGTGTATATAGGTACTTGTATATATTATAATAGAAAGATAGACATTTAGATAGTAGCTTCAATCTCAGCGTTAAGCTTTAATGGCAATAATTCAAACTCTTAGAAAACTGCTGCTGGTACTGCTGCAGGTGTATAACTTTGCATTTAATGCTAATTCAATAGCATTGCTGATTCGTAAAACTTCCGCGCATTCAATCAACAACAGAAACAGCAGTAGCAGCAGTTGGCAATAAGGATCATCAGTATATGAAGAAAATGTCACAGAAAAAAAAAAATAGAAAAAAAAATAGAACGTTTATATTAACATGAATTTGAATTGAAATTCTTCAAACGAAGAGAATTATTTTTTTTTTTTTTTGAGCTTAGAGCGTTCTGTGTTGAAAGCGTAATTGCCTGTCTGATTGCCTGCAACTACAATTTGCAAAAATATGCACAGTACAAAGACGGTTAGCCAGAAGCAACAACCAAAAATTTATACAAATAAAAACAACAGTGAAGCAGGTAAGCGCAATTTTGAACAGTGACGTTTCAGATGAATTTTTGTTGGGGCGTTGATTACATGGTGCGACAAAAAAAAAATTTTAAAAAAAATTTATTGGATGGGACTAAGTGTAGGTTATAGGTACAGATAAATAGAATTTTTTGGCATACTAGAATTTTCTCTTGCATTATACAGTGCGCGTCATCTCGAGCTTCGGTATAGAAACATTGAATAACTTTGACATTTGTGAACCGATTGCCTTGTCTAGAAACGTTTTGGAAACGTCAGTTCAGTATAATTTTAGTCATGAATAACCTAACACCAAAAGCACGTGCTGAGGTGGTGACACTGTTCATTGAAAACAAACGTTCAATTGTGAAAACGCAGCGTGCATATCGAAAGAAGTACAAAGGAAGAATTTTTTTGAGCGCGGCTCACAATCGACCACGTCCCAGGCGTTCCAATGCTGTCATAACAGCTGTACGGGATAGTGTTGTGGAGGACCCAACTGTGTCTTATCGACGGTGCTCGCAGTATTTAAACGTCAGTGGAACCACAATGCGTCGCGCTTTTAAAGATTTGGGAATGTACCCGTATAAAATACAGATAACCCAACGATTATTGGGCGAAGACAAGCCGCGTCGGTTGAGCTACGCCCGAAATTTAGCTGAAATTGTGGAAACAGTGCCGCATTTTTGGCATGAAATTTTTATGAACGACGAAGCGCTTTTTACTCTCTCTGGTGGTGTCAACAAACATAACTGCTGCAATCGGAGGACTGAGAATCCTCATACAATTCACGAGGAACCATTACACGACCAGAAAGTGACAGTTTGGGAAGGGCTTTTGTGCCAAAACCATCGTCGGCCCGTATTTCTTCAAAGAAGGCGAGACAGTCGACGGCAAGCGGTATCGGTGGATGCTGGCGCACTTTGTGTGTCCGGAAATGCATCGAAAAGGTCTAAACGACTTCTGGTTCCAACAGAATGGAGCGCTATGTCACACAGCAAACGATACACTGAAGTATTTGCAGCACACGTTCCAAGGACGCGTTGTGTTGAAAAATGGCGATATCGACTGATCGCCGCGATCGCCGGATTTGACCCCGCCAGACTTCTTTCTGTGGGCTTATTTGAAGAGTAAAGTGTACAACAGTAAGCCAAGGACCATCGCCGAGCTCAAGAACAGTTTTCGCACCGAAATGGCTAATATATCGACCGAGACGCTCGAAAAAGTTATGGAAAATGCTCGAAATAGAGCCTTCTTCGCTATCAAGAACAAAGGCGGCCATTTGATCAACATTGTATTCAAAAAGTAGCTCACACAAATTGTAAAGGTCCAATCTAAATAAACATATAACATTTTCCATGATATTTTGTTTTTTTCTAAAGTTATTCAATGTTTCTATACCGAAGCTCGAGATGGCGATTGCTGAAGCATCAAATGTTTCGATTTTAAAAGAAAACCACACAATTTTAACGATTATGATTACCAGATCCTGGCTAAAAGATACACAGATTCAAAACTCTTCCTGAAGATCGTGCATAGGAGAGGAGAGATATTTTTTTTTAACTTTGGACTTTCAAAAAAATCTACGTTTCAGTGCTTAGTACTCTATAAGGAACGCAGAACTATTGAACGCTAATTGAATTGTGAGCATCCAAAAAAAAAAAAAAACAAGAAAAAACGTTAACTTCGGTAGAACCGAAGCTTAAATACCCGTCACACGAATCTTTAAAGAGTTTATGTGTAATCATCATTGGTCACCTAAGTTTACACACAATATTAATTTAAAATTTTGAGCTTAAAATACAGATATGTATAACAACATATTTCTCTAATATATCTGGAAACGGGCGGTAAGGTTGTATGCAAGAAACACCTGAAAATGGGCGTGGCACCATGATATTGGAAGAGATTTTACCCAATATGGAGTAAATACATAAATAAATAATAACCATTTTCATACAAAAAATCGAAAATGGTCCGAAAGTTTGTATGGGGGCTATACCAAAAAATGGGCGTGGCACATCTGATTTGACATTGGATGACATTAGAATGTTTTTAGCCAAATTGGAGTGAATATATGCATAAATAATTAGTATTTTTTTACAAAAATCGGAAAAATCGGAAAAAATGGAAAGTTTATATGGGGGCTATGCCTAAAAGAGGGCGTGGCATTTTGGTTTTGACACTGGATGACAAAAGAAATGTTTTTACACAATTGGGAGCGAATACATTCATAAATAATTACAATTTTTATACAAAAAATCGGAAAAAAAACGGTAAGTTTGTATGGGGGCTATACCTAAAAATGGGCGTGGCACTCTAATTCTCGAACTCATAATAGTCGTTGCCGAGAAAAGCTTAAGTTCCAAATTTCGGCGTAATATCTAAATATCTTCATCAAAAAAATTGCGAAGAAATAAACAGACAGACAGACGGACAGACAGACGGACAGACGGACATGGCTAAATCGATTCGTCTCATCGAGCTGATCAATAATATATATACTTTATGGGGTCTACGACGTCTCCTTCAATGCGTTACAAACTTTCCGACAAACTGAATATACCCTTCACACTATGTGTGGCGGGTATAAAAAACAATGAGAAGAGCTTGTTTTGGAGCAATTAAATATTTCCTGATTTGTCTGATTCGGAAAAAAATTTCACTCAGTGGCAGTGTACATGAAAGATCAGGTAAACAATAATTTTTTAAGAGGAAATATATGAAGTACCTCCCATCAGATATGCTTTCCTTAGTTTCCTGTAACTCTACAGACAAGGTTCGATTTAAAGAACATCTAATGCATCTAATCGAAAACCTTTGGTAGATTCCACGTAGTCTAATAAAATATCCCTTTTCACCAATGCAAAGGTTAATTATACGTAAAACTTATATCATCTAATGAAGAAATAACAAGGTTTGCTAATTAGTTCTTAACTCTTATATATATATTAATATATCGAATTTTGACCGAATTTTGTATGTCTTATACCCAGTTCCTGGCCAATCGAACGAGTGCTAACATGCTGGCCCACTTGGATGATTTCGACTATTTTATCGGTTTCTACGAGGATTGGCCTACCAGTACGGGGTACATCTTTGACATCCACTAACCAGAACGAAATCGATTGAACCAACGCTGGCTATGCGAATCGTTACAGCATCGGGCTGGACTTTTATCTCTCAGGTAGTTAAATCATAAAATATGGGGAATTTCTTGCTTGGTGGACTCCATCTTTGGTGCGCTATAACTTGAGACTGAAACATATGATCACAGCACAGTCAAAGAAACACTTGAAGCACAGGGTGTCCTCTTTAAATCGCCGTACAGGATGACCCGATGCGATTAGTACAACATAAGATATGTTAAAGAGTGTCCATCTATTGAAAAAATACGACATTTCCTAATGAACAACCCAATATAATTCTAATGGTATGATATATTTTAGCTTGGATTTTTGTCAACAAGTCTTAATATAAACCAACATTCTATAAAATAAGTACCGGGAACCCGTTTTCTGTGATTATCCTGGTGTGGTTCTCTCTGAATTCCTCCCGGATGATCAAACAGGTAAAAATGAATTTTATTTATCCGTTTGTAGGCGCCTACGTGACAGCATTCGCAGAAAACGGCCCGAATTGTGGAAGAATAACTCGGGGATTTTTATACAACGGCAACGCGCCATCTCATTTTGCCGTGATTTTACAGGAGTGCTCAATAAATATCATCGAGGAACCACTGTAATCGCCAGATTTTAAAATTGCCTCTTCGGGTAAGGCATTTTGAGTCGATTGATGCCTTAAAAAATTGAATTTTTTTAAAATAATTTTCGGGTTCCCTTTTTTACAGAACCTATATATCAGAAGAAAATAATTTTGAATAAAGATTTTAAGTTCTGTGCATTTGCGAGTAAATTTGTTGAACCATTTCAACGGCAGAGAAGAAATGATTTTTCCCATCTTAGGCACGAAAACCTTAAAGCATTGCATCAATATCGTGTCTAGTCCGCGGGTTATCCCAGATACAAGCTTGAGCGCTGCACTTCGCAAGTTTTTGCTTAAAAAAAACTCCTAAAGTTAAAAACTCGGTGAGTGAATGGTTCTGGTCTCTAGATGCAATGTTTTTTCGTCACAGGATTTACGAAAAACATAGCAAATACATTGATAACTTTGTTTTCAACTTTTAAGTTACGAAAATAATTATTGAAAATGTAGATTTCGATTTTGACTTAGTTAAAGTTTTCTAAAAATAA
The DNA here is from genome assembly GCA_018903435.1 of Leucophenga varia. Lineage (NCBI taxonomy): Eukaryota > Metazoa > Arthropoda > Insecta > Diptera > Drosophilidae > Leucophenga > Leucophenga varia. The sequence continues at coordinate 58,787 of JAEIFJ010000690.1, forward strand.
TGACGCCCAATTGTAAAACTGCTACTGACTCTATTCAAACTCGTACTTTGTGCGTTACTCGCTGTACTTTCTCTTTATACGAGTGTGTGTGTGTGTGTGCTCCCCCAGTAGCCAATTTAAGCAATGAGTGTGGCGTGTAGACGTGTAATGAAAGTGAGAGGAAGCGGAAAATAAACAAGAACAATAAGCGCCGTTATGACACGTCCGGAACTACAAGCGTTCCGAAAGAGAGATGGAGTGCAACAAGCAAAATGTGAAAACATAAACGGGAGGCTTGACAATATAGAAAGGGACAAAGATATAAAGCAACTAAACGCACAGCATGCCAGCATTAGCCTGCTGCTGCTGTTGTGCTGTTGCATTGTAACTTGTTATTATACAATTGTCCTTGTGCGTCGTCGTCCTAGTGTCCGAGAGTTGAGTGCGAGTGTCCGAGTATTGTTGTCTCTTACCTTATGGGAAAACAAGTTGGCTGCTTCTGTCGCTTTTTACACTTTTTTTGTTTTTGCTTTTGTTTTGTGTTGCCGTTGCTCTAAGCTTGTCTCTTGTATGTGTATATTTTGTTTTTATTTTTGTATCTACGTAAATGCTAATACAGACGGCAAATTGGCAGAAGCCTTGCTGTCGTTGTCCTGTTGCTATTTTGCTATCTCGTTCGTTGCAGCTTCTTTGGCGGAAATCCTTGTGTGTGTGTCTGTGTGTGTCGACGACGACGTTTATTTATTTGCTTTCAAATTGAAACGCACACTAGCGTATATATAAATTCACTAATACACATACTAACACACATATACACACTTGCACAAATTTAGTTAAATGGCATGCATGAATGTCCTGTTGCAGCAATAGCAGCCTGCTTCACTTTAGTTTCGCTGTAAGTAATTTGATTTAGCGCTGATTATTTTTGCTGTTGATGAAGTTTTATGTACGCGCTTTGAATTTTCTTGTAACACATTGCCTTGGCTGACTGCCTGACTGACTGCCGGAACATCAACTGACGATCAACAACAACAACGACGATGACGTCGGAAATGAGGTTTATATAGTAAATTTTTTTATATATGAATGTAGTAATTTTAAGTTTTGACGTAGTATGTGTTTTATAGTTTTTATTTTAAATTACGCATACGCTATGTTGTACGAGCAGATTTATTTTATTCGGATTTATTTATTTATTATCGTTTTGGTTTTTATTTATTTCGTTTCAACTGTAATAAACTCTTTGATACTAATAAACTATTGCGTGGATTAGTTTTAGCTTTTTAATTAATATATTTAAAAAAAGAGGTAAAAGACGTTCGAACGCAGGTAAAAGGAACAAGAAACGTATAAGCTGCCGGAAAACAATTTGTACCTTTTCTGTCACTTCAAAATTTAACGAAAAGATATAGCGCCTGTCCGGGTCACCAAGATATATTTGGTAATTGGCCAAAGAAAGTACAAATTCCGTTATACCTCCTGGGAGGGAGTTCCCATGGCCTCTCTGAAGCTGCTAGTGAAAGAGGAATTAGTCAGACTGGCAGAGACTAGGCTCACCACAAATCCCAAATGTAATATCCCTAATAAAACTTACGTGGCCAGAGTATAGCATTAAACGAACAGCCCAACTTGTCCGACGAGGGGTAGCATCAAATGACTTCTGTAGGAGCTGTAGAAAGGAGGAAGAGGATGAGACAGTAGAACTTTTTCTCTGCCACTGCCCAGCCTTTGGGAGAGTAAGGTTTACCGTACTTGGTAGGCCGTTTCTCGATAGTCTGGCGGCGATTGTATTAGCCAAGATTGGTACAGTAGCCACCTTCATAAGGAAATCGAGCTGGTTCGAGTAGGAGGATATAAAAGGGGGATCATATGATATCACAATGGGTTACATCACGAGAACTCGCGTTGGCCGTTCTAACATAACCTATAGCGCCTGTCCGTATGGTATAAACACAGATTGAATGTTTTTTAGAGAAACAAAATAATAAGTAATGCTATAGAAGGACTTCATCTTCATATTCTGTGACGAGAAAGTCACCAATGCGACATCAGTGCTGCGTTGATGACTAGTTTCTTTTGCTCGATGACATGCCAATGACAGCCACACAAGTCGTTGACGACATTTTGATACAAATGTCACAGTTATCTTGAATGATATGTCTAGCAAGACTTCATGGATGACAAGTCTTGTAAGACTTCATGCATGACATGTTTTTGAAGACGTCTTGTGTATTTTTCATTGGTGTGTCTTGTACCGCTTTTCTATCAAAATATCGCATAAATTTGCATACAAAAAGTTTATGTATTTATATATTTTGATTTAATTTATAATTTGCAATAAATAATTCGTTTACTATTATACAAACAAACTTGTATGCAAAAACACACACAGGCCTGCTTCGCCAGTATCAATTATTAGCATTCTTTAATTAATAATTTTTACAAACTGTGAATATTCTGCTTTATGAAATAATTGTATAAACATATTCTATATTATAAACTCGCCAATGGTAACACAACCGATGACATGTCACCAATCTGTCATTAGTGACCAAGTAATCAATGATTTATTTTCTGCGGTATTACACGATTTTCGATTCAACCGACTATAACTAAATCTTCTTAATAATTAAAAATAACGCAAATATTTTGAATTGAATTTTAAAATTTTTTATTTTTGCATCATATTGCAAAAAGACAAAAAATTGAAAAGAAAATGGAAGTAAAAATTGGATAAAATGTATCAAAATTTTTGTGTGTCTGAACGCACCCTAAAGCATATCGAATCTATAAAACTAAATAAGCTTCACTTTTATCGAAAGAAATTTTTTTTTTTAAGAATTCGAAAACTCATGCACTTCATATCTTGCCTGACACATCTCAATCCATCTTAATTCCGAAACAGACTCATTTCATTAAAAATTAAAATGAGAATTTTAGAAGGAGTTATGTTAGATCCTTGACATTTTAAAAGAAATACATTTTTAACATTTTTTTAGATATTAACATTAAATCTATTATCTCAAGTTTAATTGCGCCAAGTGATGTCGAGATTTTAATTGGACTTTTTCTAAAATTAACATTCTCCTTTTACTCATTGTAGTCATAAGTAAAGATGGAGATGCGGTCCGAAATGTTAGCAAAATGTACTCAAAAATTATACGATTTGATAAATTCGTACTATTTCCAATTTTCGTGCTCCAGAAAACGTAAAAGTTATGTTTGATTTACAAAACGTTTCATTGCATAACAAAAACTGTTATCGTTACAAATTGAAAAGTTATCGGTTTAACTAATAGTTTTATAGATTTGACTAAAATTTCTGCTAGAGTGATTGAAGAGGAATGTTTATATTTTGGAAAAATTTTGACCGAGGCCTAATGAAAAATTCATATCTTTGGATTGAATAGATGTAGAGACTTGAAACTGGGCGCATTTGATGGTTCGTCGTGTTTAAGGGATTTCCAAAATTTGAACCCAAATTTGCTTAACAATTTATATTTAGCCACCAAATAGAAGCAAAAAAAAAAAAGCGACCAAAACTGCGGGTACATGCTAGTTACAGAATAAAATAAAAATATTTTAAAATAATCGACAGAATATTCTTTGTATAATATTACGCATTTAAGTACTTTTCAGTACTGTTTGTATTTTCATTTGATTTTCCATAATTTTTATATATTGGTCGCCCTATGTGTCATTTTGTTAGGGCATTCAAAAAAAAAAAAAAAAAGATTCATTCTAAATTATCTTACGAAGTAAGGCGTTAATGGAATGCAAAAACAAATAATGGATTACAAAGATCAATCTTTCTGTGCTGCTCCAGTAAGACAAAACAGCTTCGAAAGAAAAGTAATGTAAAAACTAAGATCGTTTATAAAAACACCTTCGACATTTTCCCACTTGATTGTATGTATTGCGTTCTACGTCCCAGAACTAACGCGGGAAAAGTTTATGTAAAGTAGAAATGAAGCCTAAGGGCTGCCAGCATTTAATTGCGAATCTTGCTTTAATTCTGGGACACCCTTTATTATAAATAATTAAATAGCTTTGTTAAATTCCAATCTTGTGCTTGTTCTTTTAATCAGTAAAACTGCTTATGATCCTGCATAACTACCTTTGTCGAAGTAATAAATACCCTAGAATTATCTTATATCATAATTAAAAATTTTAATATTTAGTTTTGCTGCTATTGGCATAAAAATTTTAAGCAGTTTAAAAACAAAATACCAAATTTCAATAAATTTTCATGGCATAAAACGTAAATTATTGTATTTCAATGTCGTTTTAAATAAATTTATTTATAGTAAAACAAATATTTGCACTTTAAATTAAAATTCTAATTATTTTTTTGTTTTTTTGTAGCTTTCACTATAAATTAGCTGCGGTTGTGGTAAACAAATAGCGCACTTAAATTAACTCTAATTTACAACTCGACTCGAAAATAATAAATAAAAAATAAATAAATAGTTAAAGCTGCCAATTAAACTGAAGGCAAACAAACATTTGTCATCGATTTTAAGTACTTAAAAACAAAACTCACACAGAAAACTAAATAAATTGCAAACAAATTTATGCAAAACGCTAAACGACAGCGTTAAACCGCGAACAACGCGAGCAGTGACCACTAACACAGAAAAAAAAATTAATATTATTATTATTATTTGGGGGAAGTGTAAATTTCTATTCCAAAAAAACATAAAAAAACCTATGAAAACAAACGCTCGCAGCTGTATTTGCGCGCCAGCGTTAGATAAATAAATACAGAAGCAAAAAAAAAAAAAAGTATCTTACAGATATTTATGTATAACGTAGCAAAAAAAAAAAAAAAAAAAAAGAAGAAGCTATTTGGTGACAAAATAATAAAAACAAAAAGAACATTGACCAACAGCAGCCGCAGAAGCAGCAGCAGCAGCAGTTGTGCCAGCATTAAAGAGTGAAAGTCGCGAAAATTGCTGTCAAGTAAAAAGGGAGGACAACGCAAAAAACAGCACATTTGTTGCCATTAGCTGCGTGGGTGTTATTTTGCCGCTGTTCTCAGATGTTTTCTTTTAAACAATTTTTTTTTTTGCTTTAAACTAATAACATTCATCTAAAAATTCATAAATTCATCTATGCGTCTGACCTTACTTTTTTTATTTGAAATAATTTTTTAAGCCAATTAAAATTTATGTTCTGGCAGATACTTTTTGTATCTTTTATGTTTTTTATTTTAAATTAAATATATACAGTGCACATTTCTAACGTTTAAACTTATGCTGGCACGTAATAACACTCACGCACGTTGTGCAAAATAGCACGCACGATTTTTTTTTTTTTTAAGTTTGCCAAAATTTTAAACTTCCGCTTTAGAGTATCTTTTTTTTGTTTCATTTAAATTTTTGTTTTTATTTTGCATTAAATCACGGCGTTACGCTTGCTCTTATTTATTTTATTTATTTTTCTTCTAATTTTCTACTTTGTTTTTCTTTCTTTCTTTCTATTTATTTTTTAGCGCGCTGTTCACGCGTCGAATTCCCGAGAGTAACTGAAATGCTCGGATAAATGCCAACTACTTTTATGCTCAAATTGCGATACACGGCCAAAGCCAAATCCATAGCAATGCGAAACATCAGCAGCAGCAGCAGCTAAAGCGACGCTATGCTACTCATTTAGAATGGATCAACCATCCGTTAACGTCGCTGTCAGCGTTATCGACGCAGCAGCAGCGTAAGCATCCATCCATGCATCCCTTTGGTATTTCACTTTTAAAGTTATACGCAGCGCGCGTTTTGTACGCGTTTTTCTTGCGTTTTCGTTAAATATTTTTGTCGCTACTGTAAAAGCTTTGCATTTAGCATTTTCATATGCGCTCTTTTTGTGCTTTAAAAGCTTTTCTGAGAATTTCCTCATTGACAGTGGAGCTGTCGTTGTGGTAATTTACCCCCGCGCGCAATTTTCTTTGCATTTGTTTTTTTTTTTTTTTTGTGTGCTTTTTGTTTGGTCTTGCCGCTGCAGTGTTGCTGTCTTATTTGTGTGTGCGTGAGTGTCTGTGTGTGTATGCGCTACTGTGTGCTGCAAAAGCACCTGTTGTACCTCAACTTGTTAATGTGACGCGACGCGACGCTCGCTTCGTGTGAAATGTTTATTTATTTATTTAGACAAAAGACTTTTCATAATCGAAAGTGATGCATTTGTATAAATATTAAATTCATTTTTAATAATTGCATTAATTTATGAATGAATGTCGAGAATTTATTTAAAATTAAAAATATAAATATCTTTACCAGTTGGGCTTATATTATAGAATAAAGATACAGCAAGACGTAGTATGTAGGTAAAAATGGCTAAAAATTATTTGCCAATGAATCGATTAATCGATTAAATTATTAGCCAATTAATATTAATTTTCGATTAATCCTCTCATACCTAGTTTTAGGGAACATTCATAGTGTACAGATTCTTTTATTTTTCAGCATTTGGTAACTAACTTTTATTTAGTCTTGGATTATTTCTTCAAATGTTTACTCAACTTTTACCATAATCCGTGTTCATATACCCAAATTTATCACTAAGTAACTGTAATCCAAGGTCATAACAAAACCTAAGTTATTCCCTTAATGTAAACTCTTACTCTATGAATAGGTTTTATATGATCATCAGTTGCATAGGTAACATTTTGAAAAAAAAAAAATATATTGAGGGTCAATGGACCGATACAAGGCAAGTTTATTCAAAATATTAAGGTTTATGAAAAATGCATCTATGCCAAGTTTTAAGCAAAATGCACAGATAAAAAGTATTTTTCCTTAGATGGATTAGAAGTATACTTTCATTCAAAAACCCAGGTACGGGAGATTTGTTTGTAAAGGAGCTATACGAGGTGTGTTCAAACATTATCGCGAATTTTGAATTTTCGCGGGTTACGTATATTCGAACTTCGATTTTTTTGTGGCGTTATGTTGGCACTCACGTCTCTCACTTATGCCGACAAGCTCGGACATTTTGAATGTTCACTTAATTGTTGACAGCTGCTTTACTTGCACGTGTTTTGATCGTCTTCGATTTTTACCTATTCAAAAAAATGGATCAAAGAACCAGTATCAAATTTTTTTTTTCTGAATGGAGTAAATGGAAGAAGGCTTATGGGGACCGAGCTCTACCAAAATCAAGAACATTTGATTGGTATAAATTGTTGAAAGAAAATTGCGAACGTGTTGAAGCCGAAGAGCTCCCGAAGAGCTGATCAACCATGGACCTCAACGGACGATGCTCACATCCAAAAAGTAAAAGAATTATTGCTTGCACACCGTCGATTAACTATAAAAGACATTGCTGATGAAATTGGCGTATCGAAAGGATCAATTAATACAATTTTGAAGGATGTTTTGGACCTCAAACGTGTCAAGTCTCGGTTGGTACCAAAAATGATGATTTTTTTTTAAAAACTGTACTGATTTTTCGTGACTTTTTTGCCAAAAATCTACCCAATATTGTTCCACAACCACCATATTCGCTTGATTTGGCTCCTTGTGACTTCTGGCTATTCCCAAAACTCAAGAGACTCACTCCGGGGAACGCGTTTCGAGTCGATTGAGGAGATAAAAAGCTAAATCGAAGAAGGCGCTGATGGCTATACCGGAAAGGGACTATTTGGCTTGTTTCGAGGATTGGAAAAACGTTGGCATAGGTGTATTTTGGATCGGGAGGGGATTACTTTAAAAGGGGACAAAATAGATATTCATGAATAAATAACACACCTCGTACACTAGGTAAGGTGCTAGGTCTGAGACAATTATATAGACGGGCGTAGCTAGTTGTAGTTAGTAATATTGTTTTTAAATCGCTTATGAAAATTAATGGACTATGCCAGTCGCTTGGGGATGGAACCTCATAAAGTATACTACATATATTAGGGTGCTCCCAAAAAAATGTTTTCTAAATCGAAAATAAGAAGACTTGCATTTTTTCTTTTTAAAATAGGATAATATAAAATGTAGCCGCAAGGCCCCCTGAAGTTTCCTATGTATTTTTCATGGGAAAATAACACATTTTCGTAGATTTAATGTAGAAACCTAGAAAATGAATATTTTTTAATCGGATAACGATTTTTCTCTTCATAAATGATCCTAGAATAACATCCAATCATTTATTTTTTAATTTTTTTAATACTAACTTTTTTCTACAGAATTTAAAAAAATCCAAAAAAGTGGAAGAAATGAAAAACAATACTGTTTATTACTTACTTGCATGTACCCGCGGCTTTGCTGGCGTTTCTTTTTGCTTCTATTTGGTGGCTAAATATAAATTGTTCAAAAAATTCCCTAAACACGACAAATGCGCCCAGTTTCAAGTCTCTATGTCTATGCAATCCAAAGATATGACTTTTTTCAAGGCTCCCATTAGGCCCCGGGTTGCTTGCCTGAATTCTAAAAAAACCCAAAAATAAATAAATTTTTTAACGTCTTTTTGCTCAAAATATTTGGCTTTTCCAGTTTCATGGCCCCCATTAGGCCCCGGTTCAAAATTTTCCAAAATAACATAGTCTATGTCACTCGGGAATAGTGTAACTTGCCAACGGTGAAAGAATTTTTTAAAATCGGTCCAGCAGTTTCGGAGCCTATTCATTTCAAACAAACATTTCCTCTTTATAGTATTAGTATAGATTAGTATAGATATTATCTATTAGATATATAATATATTTTTTTAAATTCAATAATTAATAATTGGATGTTATTCTATGACCGTTTATAAAGAGAAACATCGTTATCCGATTAAAAAATATTCATAGCGCATAAAAATGTTGAAAAAAATTATTTTTCATACATTTTTGAACCACCATAATAACATATTTTTGATCAGCTCATCAACTCATTACCATGTCCGTATTTCTTTAGTTACGCAATCCATTCGCTTAGTTTTAAGGATTTTAAAGTATTAAAATAAAGGTTCCACGCCCATTTTTAGGCATAGCTCCCATACAAATCTACCACCGATTTTACATTTTTTTTATCCTAAAACTTATTATTTATGAATGTATTCAATCCAAATTGAATAAAAAACACTTTTATTGTCAACACATATCTACACAAGAGATTTGCTAAGGATCGGGCCACTATAGAATATAGACCCCATACAAATCCATTGATAGGGATCATATACATTGAAAAAAGAAAAGGCCACTATATCATATAGTCACTATACAACGTCACCTCAAATTTTCGAGATTTTGCCACTAAAATTTCGTTTTAGATTCCAAATGGCGCCCTTTTTTTTCGTTCTAAAAATTTTAAACTCCTATTCCACTCTGTAACCAAAATATGTGTATATAAAGAAAGTTTATTGAAAATTCTAGTTATACTATATAATTGACTCCTCAAGCAAAATTCGATCTGAAATTCCTAATACATTCAGTTGCAAAGGTCTGTTAACGAGACTTTAATTTTTGACACTGCTCTATCCAAAAAAAACTTTGAATTTTTTTTTTTTGCTCTTGTTACCAAAAATTTCTAATGTAAAGTTTAGGCATTTTTAAAGTTGAAAGACCAGTTTTCTTCAGTGTACTGTAGACAATACAAACATAAAGTTTTGTATAAATGCACTGGCTAGGTGTAAACTTATGTATGAACAAAGTCGCTTTAGCTTCCTTCTTGGAAAAGCAGTTACATAGTTTAGTTCAGTTAGATCGACTTTAAAATACTCTGTACTAAGCCTAAATCCTCATGCAATATTTTATAGTAATATTTGTAGCCTAGAAAATATTTGAATGCAATGTTTGATATCTCTAGATTGCTTAACCCTAAAGCAAAACCTAAAAGTCATGGTTGATGGTTCTATTTCCTTTTGCAGGAGGCAGACAGACGAAAGGACAAATATGCGAAACGGCATTCATTTGTTGCTTGCTATTTTAAAGTTTACTATATGATCTGCCGCGCCTTTGCACACATTTTGCATATATTTAATTAAAAAAATTTTAAAATTAACTGATTTGCCTTGATAAAGTATTAAAAAAAAAATATGTTAATTAACGATTAAAATAAAAATTAATATTTTGTTTTAATTAAACACAACACTTGAGTGGAACGAATAAATACTGTCAACTTTATATCACTCAAAACGAACAAAAAGGGAGGAAAAAGAAGACGAAGAGTTTAAGAATTTTTCGACCAGTTCAATGCAACTTGGCTTATCATAAATATTGCTAATTTGCATACAACTGACTTTAAATATAAAAAAAAATTCTATAATAAATATACTATACGTGTCTGTCTCTACTTGTTATATAAGATTGTATTTGTTTGAATTGAATCGTTTGTTCAATCGTGCGCTTGTCCGACTGACCATACTTCTCAAAGTCCGTCCGTCTGTCTGTCTGTTTGCTTGTGTTGTCTGTCACTATTTGTTGTCGTCGTATGTCGCCATGTATGAGAGGCAGGTGTCACTGATTTATGGTAAAAACATTGCCGTGCTACTTATTTTTATTTATTTTTTCTTTTTTTTTCTTTCTATTTAACTCTCTGTGTTTGTTTATTATTTTGCACGTTTGGTTTTTTTCGTTTGTTTACTTGTGCAACTAAATACAACAACAAAAAAACTGGTTTCACTTTTTGTTTTTAACGACTACTGCCTGCCTTTGATTTAATACACTCACGACTATTCATTCTATTCTAGAAAGGTTGATTTAGTAGTTTATATAAATTTTAAAAAAAATTAAATTTGATTGACAAAATTTTAAAAAAAAAGTTACGAAATATTTCGTAGATTGTAGAAAACGATTTTGTACAATGCACTTTTTTTATGAATTTATGAAAATTAAATTTAAAAACTGAAAGGTAAATGTCGTCATTACATATGTACCTTAGGCTTGGTTATTTTTTTTTTTTTTTTTGAGGCTAAGCGTATATCAGGAACTTAATTCTAATAAATATTCTAATAAAATCAAAAGACCAAACATCATGTCTGACATTTGGTATTTCGATTTGAAAATTTGTTAAATATATTGGTACTCTTTTCTAGCTTACACCTGAAACAAGCGGGTTTTTTATGGACCTTTTTATGTATTGTGGGGAGTAGAATCCAAAAATTTCCACTAAAAAATTGTTCTATCAACCATTTTTGAGAAATCCTTTAATATCTAATTTTTGAGAACTTTTTTGAAAGTATATATAAGGATTTCCAGAATTTGATGAAATTTGGTGTAAAGAAAGCCTACTATGCGAAGGGCTAAAATCAATTTTTTTCATGAATATTGAAATATGGTTCATTTTTTTTTTTTTAATTTTTTGTTCCAAAATTTGGTTTTCAAAATTCTTTTTGAAAGGTCTTTTTGCCCTCTATACTCATACAAATTTTCAAGATATTATCTCAAGCCGTTTTTGAGACATTATGGGGATCCCATTTTTTTCAAAGGCTCATAAAGTCCTCAAAAAAGCTCCGGTTAAGCTCATATTTTGAATTTGGGCCTTTCGCATAGTAGGCTTTCTCTCCACCAAATTTCATCGATCTCTGAGGTATGTCGTACAGGAAATCCCCATATATTCTATCGATCAATTCGATGAGACAAATCGATTTCGCCTTGTCCGTCTGTCTGTCCATCTGCTGCGATGCATTTTGCTGAGAATGTATTTAAGACCTGAAATTTTAAACTTAAGCTTTTTTTTGATCATAGGCAGTTTGTATGTCACAATCAAGGTGCCACTCCTATTTTTTATATAGCCCCCACACAAACTTACCGCCCATTTTCGAATTTTTATATGAAAATAAATATTATTTGTTAATAAATTCACTTCAAATTGGATAAACCCACTGCTTATGTCATCCAACATCAAAACCAAGTTGCAACGCCCATTTTTAGGTAAAGCCCCCTCACAATCCTACCTTCTATTTTCGAGTTTTTGTATGAAAACATTTATTATTTCGAAATGAATTTAATTAAAATTTTATAAAATAAATTCCAATCTCCATCTAAGTGAGCACTATCGATATGATAAGAATCAGCTAATATAATCTCCATAGTCTCCATACAAATTCGACTAAATCCATGGTGAAATTTAATCTAAGCCCTTGATGAACAAAAAACTATTCCAACGAAGTTAACGTTTTTCCTTGTGGTAACGCGATTCTTTCAGTCAGTTTTAAAGATACTGTTCTGAAATTTCAAATTTAAGTTTTTCTTGCGATGCCCATTTTTAGCCCCCATACAAATTTACGGCTCCTTTTCGAATAAAACAGGTTTTTATTCTTGAATGTATTTACTGTAAAAAAAACACAACCGATATGATAAGAATCGGGCCAATATAATATATAGCCCCCATCTGTATAATTTGAGACATATGGTTCCTTTACACATCCTAATATTGATCCCCACCTATCCCTTCTTTAAATTTAAAGTCTTTAAGGATCATACATAAACTATTTAAAAATTTGTGTGAGATTTGAGCTTCGATTACACCGAGTTAAAGCTTTCAATTGTTTAGGTTTTAAATTGTTCTAGGAACAATTTGTTCGATTTTACGTAAAAAGGCTCATACAAAAGCTAGAAATTTTTTTTCATAAATATTAAAACTTTTCATACAGACCTTGTTTTATGCATAATAATAAATATTTGCTACACATGTGCGACTTACTTTTTGCATAGTTGTCGTCTTGGTCGTCGACTTCGTCGTCGTGTTTTACGTTGTTGTTGTTGTTTGCATACTTGGACAGCGGCGTATAACGCCATTTGGCCCTTTGCTGCATATTTTGCTGCTATTTTTGCTGTTGTTGTTGTGGCTTTCGTTGTCAGCATCGCTGTCAACGTCTGCGTCGCTGCATTCACTTATAGCGTCATAATGAAGACGTCGTTGCTGTTGTTGTTGTTGTTGTAGCTGCGCCTTTTTAACGTTGGCGTCATTGATTAGCAGCGTTCTGCTGTTGTCGTTGTCGTTGCTACTATTGACGCGATTAGACATAATAATTATTTTTTTTGTTTATTATTATTAATATTTTTTTTTATTATAGTTTATTTATGGATTTAATGTATTTAAAATTGTTTTACGATTTGGCGCCCTCGTACAACATTTCTTATCAGACACTCGCAGGAAATCAGTATTAATTGCGAAGTTAAATTGTTCGCAAATTCACTTTCGCGGTCATAAGTCCACAATTAAAATAAAAATAAATAATTAAAATAAACACTTGTACACTTGACCATGCGCAATCTAAATAAATTTTACTATTTTTTATTTTTATTTTATTTTGCGATAATTATAATTAGTTAGTTTATATTTTTTAAGTAGCAAATTGATAAGACAAAGCGCGCGCGTTCCGTCGCCGTTGGAGTTTTTTATTAATTAAATCTGCAAAAATAATTTGCAAACGGCTTAAATAAAAAAAAAAAGCGGCACAGTGACTTTTATTTTTTGTTTATTTATTATATATATATATATTTTTTTAATAAATGCAGCTGCTCAGTATTTTAATTTTTTTGTACTGGTTTTAAAAAAGTATCTCCTAAAATATATATTTTTGTCGTCATCGTTTTCAAGCAGTCGCAAGACGACAGCAATGTTTGTTATTTTTAAATAAATCGAGTTGCCTTTTTGGTTTGAATATCGTATTTTTTTTATTACGTATACGCTGCGCTAGCCGGCGTATAAAATTGTAGTAACTAGAGATGTGCGTGATTTTTTTAGAGTTTTTGTTTATATCGAGTATTTGTATCGTTGCATAAAATATAGTTTTTCAAAATGAATTTTGCGATAGTTTTGCAGTTCTACAAACCACGTGATACCAACCTATGTTTTCCATAAGACTATTTTTTTGGGGTTTTGTTTGTATGGCGCCTATATATTTATTTTAGTAGTAAGATATGAAACAAATCTAGAAACTTTATTGGATTTGACATGAAAATCAAACACAGCTCTTTTAGAAACGGAAGTCAAAATTCAGTTTATATTCAATGATCGGGAATAAGGAGTGATTTCCCAATTTGTTTTTTCTGAAGACAGCAAAGTAAAATTCCCACCAGTTCGCGAGTAGAGGTTTCACTCAGAGAAACCCAATTTGGATTTGGCTTGTATCGATAAGAACTTCAGAAACTGAAGTCAAAAACTTTACTAGAAAAGGGCGCTCATTGTTATCATAGCCCATAACAAATTTAGTGTTTAAGGTTCCACAATAAAAGAAATTTCATCAAATAATTAAAAAAGGCTGATTAAAAAAAAATATAGTTGAGTCATAGGTAAAAAAAAAAAAAATAAAAACAAGGAAAAACGTAAATTTCGGTGGAACCGTAGTTTATATACCCGTCACACATATTTTTAAATTGTTAATGTTTAATAGAACTTCGAGATGGGATTGGACGGTGTCAACGGTCTGATACAACTTGTGTGGGGCCAATGCCAAAAAATGGGCGTGGCACTTTTGATTTGATATTGAATGTAATTAAAAGTGTTTTTACCTAATTTGGAGTCAATATGTTAATAAAAAATAACTATTTTCATACAAAAAATCGAAAATGGGTGGTAAGTTTATATGGGGACTTTACCTAAAAATAGGCGTGGTACCTTTGTTTTGCTTTGGATATTGGATGATATAAGATGTGTTTTAAGGCAATTTGGAGTGTATACATTCCTAAATAATAACAATTTTCATACAAAAATTCGAAAATGGTTGGTCATTTTTGTATGGGGACTATACCTTAAAATGGGCGTGGTACCTTTGTTTTTATATTGGATGTCATTAAAATTGTTTTTACCCAATTTGGAGTGAATATATGCATAAATAATAACTATTTTCACACAAAGAAAAAAAACGATAAGTTTGTATGGGCGCTATACCTAAAAATGGGCGTGGCACTTTCATTTTTAAACTTGACCTGGTCGTTGCCAAGAAAAGCTTAAGTTTCAAATTTCAGCTAAGTATCTCCAGTAATCTCCGAGTAAATCGCGTTGAAATACACAGACGGACATGGCTAAATGCGTAACAAACTTTCCAAACAAATACCCTTCACACTATGTGTGGCGGGTATAAAAAAAAAGGTAAAACGTTAACCAAAGCTCAAATCCTCGCCACATCTGGGTTTAGTTTATCTTTGATCTGCAGTGGCTTTGATAAAATTTGGAGATGGGATGGCTTGGAGTCCGATACAATCAAAGTTTAGACACAATAATGTGGTCAAGTGTTAACCTAAGAACAGAATATTAAACATTTTCTTGGAAAAAAATGTTGAAAATAAATGCTGAATTTGTATTGGGGCTGATCTTTATAATATCAGTTGAGCATATATAGGATTTCTTTAAAAGTGTTTTACTCAATTTGGAGTGCATTTATTCATAAATAATTACTATTTTCATACAAAAAATACCTACGAGTATACCTATAAATGGGCGTGGTATCTTGGTTTTTACATAGGATGACATTGGAAGTATTTTTACCCAATTTGGGATGAATACATTCATAAATAATAGCTATTTACATAGAAAACATCGAAAAAAAACGGTATGTTTGTATGGGGGCTATACCTTTACATGGGCGTGGCACTATGATTTTAACACTGCAACTGCTTAGAGCTGAGAAAAGCTTAATGCTCGAGTTTCAGATCAATATCTTTAAAACTAAGCGAATGAAACGCCTAAATACAGACAGACAGACGGACATGCCTAGATCGGCTCGTCTCGTTCTGCTGATCAAGAATATATATAATTTATACGATCAACGATGTCTCCTTTAATGCGTTACAAATTTTCTGACAAACTGAAAATACCCTTCACATAATGTGTCGCAGGTATAAAAATTGTGGTTATTGAGTTAAAAAAACATAATTGTTCATTTAACAACTTTTCCGTTGTTTTTTTGTTTTGTTCACTTTTACATCGTTGTTCAACAACGAAAATGGTTGTTTCTATAACTACACTTTTCTAAAAAAATGGTATTATCACGGCATTGATAGGTTACAAGTTCAAATCCCGGGTAGTACTAATTTTTTTTTAAATTATTTCTTTTACTTTTTTATTTTATTACTTAAAATATTTTTTTTTTGTGTGACAAAATTATAAATTTATTAAAGGGGTAATGTGACTAACTTCAAATTACCTCATTAATAATTACATTTAAAACGCAAATTCCTCCAAGGTTTGAACTCGAAAACTCTGAAGGATATTTGCGTAACATTTTAGCACACTAAGCCATGACGCCTTTTTGAAAACAACAGTCAAAGTTTTAAATATATATTTATATATATATGCGTCTCTATCACACACATTGCAAATAGAGAAGTACAAAGCTATATTATTTGTATTGTAAGTCAACAATGTTTTAGTTGTTGTTTGTTTTTTTTTTTTTTTTTGTACTATTTTTGTCTCTGTTGCACACATTGCAGAAGTGTAGCTTGAAAATCAACAATGCTGACGTCGTTGAGCAAATATTTCTTTATTGTTAAAATAACAATAAAAATTGTTGTTTTTACAATTCATTGAAAATTGCAGGCTAAAAACATAAAATAGTAAATTGAACAACGTGATTTTCTTTCTGTGTAAGGAGGACATCTTGAAAAATAAAGTTTCTGGAGAATCTCAGTTTTAAAAATTGTGGCATTGTCTTTTATAGTTTCAGAGTTCGAAGCGTTCATATGTACTAAAGTCGATTGCTGATTGATTAATCGATTAATCATCAGCAATCAATTATTTTGTTTAATGAAAATGTTGACAGAGAGATGGCCAACTATAGCCCAATTGCTCAAAAATCTAAAATGCTTCGATTATTTGGACTCCGTTTTCAAAATCAGCAAAATAGGACAATCCTAAAATTTGTTTATATGTTTTGAAAGACAGTTCGCAAAGTTGATCCACTTAACTCCCAAAAATAGGCTCTATACAAAATTTAAACTCTCAAAAATCGTGAGTACGGACACACGAATTTTCGTAAGAACAGCTAGACATGGCTTTACTTAATCAAGAAGCCAATTTAAACTTTTTAATCCAATTTAAAGATACACCCCACTTGCAAACCTATACTAAAATTTTCTAGGAAGTCTAAATTTTGTATGGATTATGCCTTTGCTAGTTTCAATAAAATTTCCGCATATGGGTAGTACTAACAAAATTTTATGTAGACCCAACATAAAAATATACCCAATTTTTTTTTATTTTTTAAATGAAAAACTATTTTGTTCTTTATAATAGAAACATAAAATTTAGTCTGACTTATTTTCAAGAATATCAAAACAAAATTTCAGACTTCAGTTTATATCACACCACTTTAAAATGTAGTTCCCACACACACAAACTTATCCCTTAATATCAATGCTCCAAACCGTCTCAAAAAAATTCAGTGTAAGGAGACCATGCAAAACTTTTTACTTATTTTAAACTTAAAGTGCATTTATTGTGTTTCAAAAAAATTTATTTAGAGGTGACACCGAAATCTCAGAGTTTTGGTGTAAGTGTTTTGTTGTAAATACTCAAAAATTAATACAATTACACCGATACTTTGAGTGTTTTCATTGATATGTAATCAAGGTAGCCAATTTTTTTTATATTTTTAATTTATATCAAAATTTGCGACCATCATAACTGAAAATTAAAATTTAAAACTTTATTTATAATGTAAAACTCACAACTCTAGTGTAGGAGTTTTCGGTATCACCTCTGAATAACTTTGTCCAAGTAAGTTTAAAAGTTAGTTAGTTATGTACAAAATAAACAAAGTTTAAAACTGTTTTGAAACAAAAAGCAATTATTTAAATTTTAAAATAATTAAAAAAGGTTAAATTGGCAACCTTAAGCACTAAATCACCATGGCAAACTGTACCAAAACTGAAATCAATCTGAACCAAATCTGAAACAATTTGCAGCTTTGCTTAATCTGGAGTTTTTATGAAAAACTTATCACCTATTTGTGGGTTACAGAGTTCCTCGTAGTCAACCGTACCTCGACTGCAGCATTCTTTCTTGTTTTTCATCACTCTTTTTATTTATTTATTTATTTATTTATTAGTATTTATTTTTATATTATTTATTTTTTATATTTTAAATTATGACATAAAATTCGATTCCACACGTTCATCTCTAATTGCAATCGAATTTGGTTCTAATTAAATTCACTAAAAGCTTCTTACTATATGTATCACTTTAACTATTTATGTACATATTAACTTCATTTAAAGTTATTTTTTATAAGGCAGCGTCTAAAGTGATTCGTTTAGTTTAAGCATTTAAAAAAAAATATTTTATTTTATAAATAAACTTATTTGTTTGCAAATTCAAAAGGTGTACACGTTGGCGGCGCCGCTCGAGAGGCACGGCACGGTTCAGCATTGCTTTGGGTTTTGCGCACATGTGTTTTATTAGTTGTTGTTTTATTTATTATCAAATACTTTTGAGAATTTTTCTTTTATATTTATTTTTTTCTTATTATTATTTAAAACAAATATTTGTTCAATACATCGGTATACTACGAGTATATTACACTTATATCCGGCGTATCAGTTGTTGTTGCTTACGATATGGCGACAAAGCGTGACCGATTGTAACTAATATAAAGCATTAGTGTCAATGCATCCTAAAGAAAGCAAAATTTTACTGCTTAATGGCAAATGAACGTGCGAACAGCTTGAATGGCGACGAAATACTAAATACAAAAATTGAGTAAACGAAATGTACTAGATCTAACGACATATACTACACATACATATATGCATGTATTTGTAACACTTATGTACATATTGGCGCTTGAATAAAAAAAAAAATATTCTTTAAAATCAAAAATGCTACAAATTAAAATCGATAAGAATCGCATTTATGTGATTCACAAGAATGAATGAATTGAATTGAATAAAATTGATAAGCATCAAATAATAAAATCGATTATGAACTAGTTTTTTTTTTAATTATAGTAAAAATAGATTAAAAGTTAAAGATAAGCGCGCTCATATCAGCATTTTGAGTATTTGAATTATTAACGGTCATATAGAGGGCGCTGTTGTATTTGCAATAATGCTGCTACTGTCATCTAGCGGTGAATAGGAACTGTTAATGGCGCCATATGTTGTCAACTGCTCGCTAGATGCCACTATTGATCAGACAACAGATGGCGCCAGTGCATGCCACTGTTGTTATCTATGTCGATATCCGATAGAGGGCATCAGTGTAGTTATCAGTAGTTATCGAAATAACGGAAAATTGAAAATTTTAATTAAATTTTAAATTGAGCAAATATCAGAATTAAAAATATATGCTTTTGAAACGCTCTCCCAAGTCCCGTTACTTATATTTTCTGATTAGTTAGTTCGGAATGTAAATACTGCAAAAGTCGTTGCCCCTGGACCCGATGTTTATGGGGTGGCAAAATGATGCTTTGGGGAGACAAATTTTTTTTTTTTTTTTTTGGATTTATTCTTTTTTTGTCTTGCTTAAAAATCATGCAAATGGAAAAGTTAAACATTGCACACACAAAGAAACAAAACAATATTTGAAAACATTCGAGTAGTGCAAAAAAAAAAACTTATGGGGAGACCCATGATACAATTACTGAAGGGTAAAGGCTAGCGGTAATTTGTAACCAGTGCTGCCGATTTAGCTTTTTTTTCTCTTTCGCACTCATGCATTGTTAACTGTATAGAATTTTAAAACAGTACATTATGCGTATGTGCGAATGAGAAAAAAAATTATGAAAATACATGAGTACAAAAGAGATGAAAGATTTTCTCTATTTAATCAGTTTCATATGTAGTTTTGCAAGTGTAAAGAAGATAGAATATTTTTTGTTTTTCTCTTTGGTGTTTTTTTTTTCACTTCGTGCTCAGAGATGCCATTTTAGCTAACTTTTTTCTCTTTCTCACACACGCATATTATATTGAAAAAGACCACTAAAATGGCATCTCTGAGCACGACTGCCGTTGTAACCAAAAACTGAAAGAAAACCAAGGGAAAAACTTTAACTTCGGTGAAACCAAAGCTTAAATACCCGTCACACTTATTTTTAAATAGTTTATGTGTTATCAACAGTGGTTTAGATAGGACTTCGAGATGGGATGGGAGGGAGTCAACTCAAGTTTAGACACAATTTTGGTATCAAATTATATGCAAAAAAAAAAAAGATATTAAAAAATCAAAAAATAATCAGTAAGCTTGTGTGGGGCCTAAATATGGGCGTGGCACCTTGGTTGTCATATTGGATGATATTAGAAGTGTTTTTACCCAATTTGGAGTCAATACATTACTAAACAATAACCATTTCATACAATTTCTATATCGTCTACTCGTCTCGTCCAGCTGATCAAGAATATATATACTTTATAGGGTTACGATGTCTCCTTTAATGCGTTACAAACTATCTGACAATATGAAAATACCCTTTACACCCTTTTTGCCATTACCTTTAGAACTTATATCATGAGGAGACCCATAATTAAAAATACGTCTACTTCAAGTGAAATTGATCGTGACGAAGTGAGAAGGAACTATTGCTAAGCCTATATTGACGGACCAAAAGTTTTTACTTTAGTTTGGTGTTGGTTGGAATTATCTACTTCTTATTTGAACCTGAACCATATGCTTAACTAAAAAAATATTTTAAAAATTCCGGTCAAATAGGTTGATATTGTAATGTAGACGATTTTAAATATTTCGCAAATTTAAAAAAAATTTCAAAAATTTGCAAATTTCCAAAAAATTTAAAAAGTATCAAAATCGAACACCAAAACTGCGCTTTATGTGCTACTTGGTGTGGGACTGTCCCACAGTCACTTCTATCTATAAAAATCGAAATACATTACTGACTTGTCCACCGACTCTGGTTTAACGGCATAAATTTTCCGACAGTTCGAAACTTAATTCGACAGGCGCCATAGACGTACGAAATACGACATTTTTATTACAACTGAACGAAAAAAAGAGGTATTCAAAATGATTAGGCAATTCAACTATTACTCTCCGCATTAGGAATGAAAAAACCTAAATAGAATTCCGTTCTCATCATACAATTCGTCATCCGGATGATTCTCCGCCTTCTCATCGTTCCATGGCTTTTTATAATTTACATTTGCTTTTGCAATTATTTTTTGTGGCACTACGTCTAACCGCGCCCCTCCAATTTAATTTGTTTTGCTTGTAAACTTTTCTTGCCAGAGCTTCTGTGTCCATCCGACACAGTTGATCAGCCCAGGATAGCCTTTGTATTGGGTTTTCGTGACTGTATCGATGTCAGCTCATCGTTCGTGCGCATACGAATGTAATTTTCCACTCTAAATGGACCAAAGATTCTCCCAACTATCTTCCTCTCGAATACGCCCAAAGCTGACTTATCCGATTCTGCCATGACCCATGCTTCTGCGCCATACATCAGGACAGACATTATCAGCTTCTTGTAGAGTTTAATTTTTGTTTCTCAGGATAGAACTCTATGTTACTTCGCATATGCTTAGCGAGACCAAAATAGCTCCGGTTAGCAAGAGAGATTCTTCGTTTAATTTCCTGACTTATGTTGTTGTCGTTGTTTACATCTGAGCCCAAATAGATGAAGTTTTCTACAGTCTCAAAGCTGAAGTTTCCTGATTGCCTACGAGTGGATTCCAAGTACTTCGTCTTGTTCTCGTTGACCGTCAATCCCATAGGACGACATTCTTTTTCGATGTCTCAGAACGCGACGTTGATCGCTCGAGCATTTTTTCCGATTATGTCTATGTCGTCGGCATTTGTGAGCAGCATAGTTTCTTTGTAGAAAATATTGCCCGTCCGGTCGACGTTTGGGCATCGCCTCAGGATGTACTCCAATAGGACAACGCATTGGGTGTACAGAGGCGGAGAATTTTTGACGTGATTTTAAGATCAGTCAATGCTTGGAAAAACTTTGATCTGATTGGCGTGTCGAAAGCGGCTTTGAAGCCGACAAATAGGTGGTGTGTGTCGATTTGCTTTTCTTTGTTTTTTTTTCCAGGATCTGTCGCAGTGTAAATATGAAGTCGATGGTTGACTTTTTTTGGTCTAAAACCGCACTGATACTGTCCAACTATACGTCCTACGTACGGTTTCAGTCTATTGCATATTACGCAAGATAGTATTTTGTGTGCGATAGAGAAGCGACTTATTACGCGATAGTTTGCGCAGACTGCAGGGTCTCCTTTTTTTTAAAGACTGGGCACAGGACACTTAGGTTCCAGTCATCAGGCATACGCTTACCAGACCATATTTTGCACAAGAGTTGATGCATACATCGAATGAACTCTTCGCCGCCGGTCTTAAATAACTCTGCGGGTAATCGTCTGCGCCTGCCGCTTTGTTATTTTTAAGCCTTTGCATGACTTCTTAGACCTCTTCATAGTCTAGTAGCTCCACAGAAATCCCATCATCAGCCGGAGGATTCAGTTTTTCATCGCCCCCAAGTAGGGTAAAGAAGTGGCTCCTTCATAGCCTTAGTGATTCCTGGACATCTGTTACCATGTTTACTTGTTCTTTCTTGCATAATGAAGCTCCTTGCTTATAATCATCGGTCATACGTTTGATTTTTTTGATAAAAACCACGGGCCTCGTTTCTGCTACCCATCATTTCAATCTTCTCCTCCACTTCACGCCTTTCCAGTTTTCGTTTCCTCCGTTTGATCAAGCGTTTTTCCTCTCTCCGTTTCTCCCTGTATTGCTCAACAACAGCTCATGTTGCTCCCGCCTGCAGAGTTCTTTGTCGTGCCATATATTCTTCTCTGCAGTAGCGATGCGACATTCCTCATCGTACCATGTCTGCCTTCGAGGATTAGAATAGCCAATAACCTCTTTGGCTGCCGTACGCTTCCACTGATCGTTTATACAGTCGGAGGCCGGAGGATTCTCTCGGAGTAGATGTGAGACCCTTGTTGAGA
Organism: Leucophenga varia; assembly: GCA_018903435.1. Taxonomy (NCBI): domain Eukaryota; kingdom Metazoa; phylum Arthropoda; class Insecta; order Diptera; family Drosophilidae; genus Leucophenga; species Leucophenga varia. The sequence goes on from JAEIFJ010000690.1 coordinate 81,576, forward strand.
AGGCAGCGGCAGTCTGTGACTTTAACCTACCAACATCTAGCTTTCGTTGTATGGTAGCTCGTTTGGCGTGCGCTGTACTGAGTCTAGTACGTACCATTGCTCGAACAAGGTAGTGGTCTGCGTCGATGCTAAGACCTGTTTCTCACTTTAGATTAAAAAATTTTTATAGTTCTCAAACAGTTTTAATTAGCATTTAAATAACTTTACCAAACGTTAAAATTTGTAAAAAATGTATTTTCTTTTATTATTATAATTTTTTTTTAATATAGTTTCTGTTTTAAAAAAAAAGTCATGCTTCAAATCGTCATCAAGTTGCTACAATCGTTCGAATCGATATTTTTTAAATGGTTGGCAAGTCATTTATAACTTCTGATATGCACTAATTGAATATAGTTATTTTTTCTGGAATAGTGGGTGAGAAAGAAAAACTATCCAAAACCTTGTCCCGAGATAAGCTCAAATTTTAATAATTTTGAGAAAAAAAAAAAAAAAAAGTTTTTAATGTGAGGACAATCCGAATTTCCAAGAATATCAATTTTTTTTTTCTAAATGTCTGATTTTCGTCAATACTACTTTTTTTTAATTAAACGAACACAAAATAAAAAACTAAGCAATAAAAAAAAAAACGTAACATAAAGTTATTCAAAATATTTATTATTTGTTTTTCCCATGATAAGCAATCCAAAAACCAAAACAAAACACACAGACACAATACATGGATTTGTTCTGGCTGCGGTTTAGATATGATTTGCCACGCAGATTAAACCATCAAAATAAACAATTTTGCAGACAATTGCATTAAAGAAGTCGAATAAACATTTAACGCAATTGTAGCACGAGTGTAAATAAAGGAAACGTATGCAACCACTCGAAGCATGAAGGATAATACGTCAGCGACCTTGTCAAAGCCATTAACCGCAGGCAAGCATCTCGTTTTATGTCCTGCGCACACACAAATCGCCTAAGTATTTACTTGCTAATCGATGAGTACCAGATATATGCAGAGTATGATGCTTTCATCCCTTAAAATATGCTTCAATTTCAGAGAATATTTTCATCGTATTCATATATATACATTTTCCAAATGAGTAATAACATAAAACTATTTTAAAGTTTTAAAAAATTATAAACGAATGAATTGAGTTGTGTGTTTTGCTTTCCCACACACCTATTTTTTGTTTTTTTTTTCAAAAGTAAATTGCTACGAGCTAATTTTAAAGCTCAACATTTATGTTCTTTTTATCAGTGCAATCGTGTACTTTTTTAATTTTTATATTATATGTAGCGTGCGTGGTATATTAATTTCTTTGTGGTGTTTGTAACAACAAACAAAGTTTGGAGAAGTCAAAAGGTTGAGGATTTGGCAGACAGACGGACAAATGATTCTAAGAAATATGCAAATGATAATAATAGATAAGCAAATGATTCAGACAAACAGACAGACAGAAAAATGATTTAGAAAGTCAGACAAATTCTTCGGACAGATGGACGAATGATTCGGACAGACGGACGAATGATTCGGACAGACGGACGAATGATTCGGACAGACGGACGAATGATTCGGACAGACGGACGAATGATTCGAACAGAAAGAGAAATTTTTGGGATAGAAATTATTAGACAAATGAATCGAATGGACAGACAAATAATTCGGATATAAAAATTATTCAGACAGACGAACATATGATTTGGATAGACTTACAATTGATTCATACAGACTGACAAATGATTTAGACAGACGGTAAATGATTCGGGCAGAGGGACAAATCATTCAGATAGACGAAAATTCTCAAGATTTGGACAGCCTTTCTATGCGAATAGATAAAAACACGATTCGGATAGATAGAGTAATGATTCGGACAGAGTGGTAAATGATTCGCTTATAACACGAAAAATGATTCGGACAGACAGACAAATGTAAAAGCCTTTAAAAAAATGTGGACTTTAATAATAAACGAATCTTTTAAAAGTAAATTAAGTTTATTTAAGACTATTTAATGTGAAGCTTAGCATTCAAGGCAACGAAAAATTTCTCAATTACTCAGTGTACTGTAGAGTATCAAGCCTTAGATGACTACTTTCAGTTTTTTATTTTTTTTTGAAATCTGATAATTTAATTGTGGCCTGACACAAATGCACAAATAAACATGCTCAATATAGTACAATATAATTGAAGGGTGGCTAAACAAGGATCACAAGGCTGCAGCAAAGGATCAAGAGCGACAAATACTCTCGCAAAATATGTTTGTGTGTGAAATTAACAATCGTGTTTACATTGGTTTGTAACAAGATTTCACTTAAGAATGTCAGCTTTGAAGAGGGTGCATGAGGAGGAAGGAAGGGTGGTTAAATGTGATGCATCCAAAACTGATTACTGTCATCAGAATGTTTCGACGACGACCAACACGCGTAAACTTTAAAAGGGAAAATCACGGTTAATCAAAAGGTTTGTACATCCGCCGCTCAACATGAATACATGAAACCATATTGTATTTTGCGACTTTGCTGGTTTTTCGCGCCTCGGGAAACAATTGCGCTGGGAAAGTGTGCCGGACACGCGTACGCGTTCGTCAAAGTGGGTGGTACCCGGCGATGTTTATCGCCTGGCGCAGTCATTGACGTAGCTAATTTGCCGGTAAACTAAACATCAAATAAAAATAATTCAATTTTAACAATTGCTTGCTAAGTTGACAGCAAACGCATGGTTTTGAAAGCAGTAACAAACCGAACAAGTACTCAAAAGCGTGTGAGTCCTGTCAGCAACATGAATTGAACTAGAATTTCTATTCTGCTGCGGTTTGTTTAATGTAGTGTGAAACCGTTTTTATCTAATTTATACAAATTGCTTTATTCTTGAGAATATTCTCTCCTGGGAACTGGAATCATAAAATTTGTTGCTGTCATTTGATCATTTAAGAAATTTAGCAGGTGCTGCACCTACAACTGTTGCATCGGCGCCGCCATATGAGGCTCACATTACTAACAGATTTTTTTGTTGCATATTGAATGACTTATTCTCTTTGTTGTCAGCAAACGTTTAAAGCCAGACAAACTCCTCCCACATAAACAAGAACGTACGTACATGTACCCCCACTGCGCCACTCTTCTATGTTTGCATTGGAGTTTTTGAAGTTTCCTGAGGGGTTGAACTGTTCTGTGCGCTCAAAACAAACAAAACTGTCAAAAACAGGTGAAGCTGTGATTTAATATATTAAAAAGTGTTTGCGAAAAAAAATACTCTACATTGTCTGCAAGAAATATTTTTTATGGAAAGTATAATTTTGTAATCAGACAAGTAAAGCTACCCAAGTGATACAGATCTTATCGAAACTATGGCTATTTGACTGAGTTAGGGGGCAAAGGTCCAAATTTAAGGTTTGAAAAAGCCTTTTGTTCAAAAAACATTTTTAAAACTTTTTATATTTGCTTGATATTTATTACTCGTGAGTTTTCGGGGTCACTGCATCCAAATTGCATGCCAGAATTTTCAATTTCAAAATAAAGGATACAATATGGCGACTAAGAAATATAAAATCTGATCAGATTCACTTTCACGTAGATACTAGGAGGTCGCCATATTGCATCCGCCATTTTGAAATAAAAAAATTTTGTATGAAATTTGGATTCAGTGACCCCGAAACCCCCGATTTATAAGTTTCAAGCAAGTACAAGAGGTTTTAAAAATGTTTTTTGACCCTACCCCACACCCTCAAAGGGTTTTTTATTACTGATTCTATTTCGGACTAAAAAAGCGCTTGAAAATTGTATGAATCCTTTTGAAGAACTGAAATACCGATTTATAGGACACAGGTAAAAATAAGAACATGTGTGGGTATGACTAAATGGGTTAATGGGAACGTTTGAAACAAAATCATAACGTTCCCCATTACTCAAGATATCGACAATTTCGGATTTTTTTTTCGCTTTCTACCAAACTTATAATTTCTCCAAAAAGAACTATTCACAGTGAAAACAACTCTGTGCTATCACATGACCTATCGCTTCCAGTGATGCCATTTTTTTTATACCCGTTACACAAAGTGTAAACGGGTATTTCAGTTTGTCCGAAAGTTTGCAACGCATTGAAGGAGACATCGGAGACCCCATAAAGTATATATATTATTGATCAGCTCGATGAGACGAATCGATTTAGCCATGTCCGTCTGTCTGTCTGTCCGTCTGTCTGTCTGTCTGTCCGTCTGTCTGTTGCGATGGCTGTTACTCGGAAAGTTTTAAAGATATTGACCTGAAATTCGAAACTTAAGCTTTTAGTGCTCCTAGTTAGTTTGTATGCCAGAACCAAGGTGCCACGCCCATTTTTAGATATAGCCCCCATACAAACTTACTACTTTTTTCGACTTTTTGTATGAAAATAGTTATTATTTATAAATGCTTTTACTACAATATAGGGTAAAAACACTTCTAATGGCATCCATTATCAAAAGAATTTTGCCACGCCCATTTTCAGATATAGCCCCCATACAAACTTACCACTTTTTTCGATTTTTTGTATGAAAATACGTATTATTTATGAATATATTTAATCCAAATAGGGTAAGAACACTTTTTGTGTTATCCAATGTTAAATCTAAGACACCACGCCCATTTTTATGTATAGCCTCCATACAAACTTACCGCCCATATTCGAGTTTTGTATGAAAACATTTACTATTTCTGAATAAATTCAATTAAATTTGGTAAAATCAATTCCAATGTCCACCTAAGTGAACACTTTCTATATGGTAAGGATCAGGCAAATATAACATAAAGCCTCCATACAAATTTGACCAAATTCATCGTGAAATTTAATCTAAGCACCTGGTGAACAAATAAACTATTAAAAGTGTTGTGTAACGGATATTTCAGCTTCGGTTCCACCGAAGTTAACGTTTTTCTCTCTTTCTCACATACACATGTTGTGCTGTTTAAAATTTCTGTACAGTTTACCATGCATGAGTGCGAAAGAGCAAAAAAAAAAAAAAAAACAAAATAGCATCACTGATCGCTTCGCTTTAAGCTTTTGCTCTGCCAGCAGTTTCCTGATTCTAACAAAAAACTGTTACGTAAATATTTTAAATCCTTTTGACTCAAACGAACCACATTTTATGGAAAAATAGTGCGCTTTCCTTGCCTAAATATGTCCTTATAATGTGTAAAATGGGAAAAAAAATTATTATTTAAAATAATTTAACTAAAATTGTACTATACAAAATTACGGTCTTTAAAGACATATATTATAGACTTTTGGTAAGATATTTGTTAAGAGCCTTTTCTTAATTTTGAGTTCTAAGGGAGTAAAATTTTCTATTTTCAAAAGAATACTTGGATTGTTCGAGTTCAATGTTATGGTTCAATTAGTCAAAAAGTAATTTAACGGAGCTGTGGCCTTTCAACACTTGTTAGACAAAAACTACCGACGTTGGTAGTCATTTTCTAACTAGTGTTGAAAGGTAACTGTTCCGTGACGTTATGTTTTGACTAATTAAATCCTTAGCAATACCACGGAGTACTTAATTCTTTAAATTTATTTTCAAAGTTCTAGAAAAGTTAGAAATAATTTTCATTAAAAAGTCAATTATGATTTATGATTTTATATAAACGCACATCTCAATCAATCGCACAATGTTTCAATTACAAAATAATTTATGCATATTCCAAACCAAAGTTAAACTTCAGTTTTTAGGTGTAGCCCCATGAAGACCCATTGACCCCTACCTTTATATGTAAGTTATCGTTGGACGTGTACGGTTCTATCGAAATTAAAGTTAATATTTAAAAAAATTAACTCTAATATTCATGTAAAATATTGGCTTAAAAGTGTAATAACTTATAATTCGCAAATAGTTTATGCAAAGCTTTCTATAAGTAACATTCAAAGTTTTGTTTCGGTAATTGTTTTATTTTTTATTTTTTTTTGCTGCTAATATTTTCTTTATACTTTTTTTTGAAGTCTCCTTTTGCATTTTTTCCCAAGTTTTGTTTCGATTAGGTTTCTAGTTTTTGAGGAGTCTGCAAAGCACCCTGTATAACTTGCAATAGACGTACACGAAACAACAGCGTAGCTCCGCCTCTTAACTCAAGTGAACACCAAATAAAATCTATTCGCGATGTATTAAGGGTTGCTGCTGCTGCTGCTGTTATGGCATTTTCATATTCGCCTGAGTTTTCGTATAAAAGTAGAACGATTCTGTTGAATTGGTCTCATTATAAATTTTATCTGATTGGAATTAAGTTCGAAAAAAAAAGAAACGGAGCGCAAAGAAAGTGTTTAAAAAAAATTTTTGAGTGCAATAAAAGTTTAAATATTATTTAAAAAAAAATTTAATAATTAATATGTCGCGTAATCAATTACCAGATTCATCATCTTCACCTCCAATTAGGTAAAAAAAAGTAATATTCTATATATCTTAATATGAATATTCCATATGGATAAAATATTGGATACACTGGGATTAAGGACGACACGCCCTAATTTTGTGAATACCTTTTAGAAATGTGAAAATAAAATATTGTGTAGATAAACACACCATACAAAAAAAATATATATATATATATATACAAAAATATGTTTTTCCTCAAAATTCTTAGGATTACAGAAGAATCTTGTAATAAGGTTTTTGATGGCTTCTTTTCAATTAGCGCACAGTTCAAATAACCAAATAAAATCAGTCGGCGGACCGAACCGTGTGCCCTTATCGGAAGGTGTTTTCATTATTCAAGAAAAATTACTAAATTGATTGCAAATCAAAATTCAATCAAAATTTATGAGATTAAACTTTTATATAAACAAAAACCGAGTTAAAAAATAACAAGGAAAAACGTTTACTTCGGTAGAATCGAAGCTCAAATACCCGCCACCCAAGACTTATTTTAGTTTATGTATTATCATCAGTGACGTAGATTATATTCCGCAAAAGGGGTAGGGTGGGGAAAACTCAAGTTGGGGCTCGAATTAAAAATAAATATACAAAATTTTTGCTTAAAATGCAGATATAACAATAAATTTCTTGAAAAAAAAAAAAAAAAAATTAAGGTTATTTTGTACGGGGTACATGTTATAGAGAACCGATCCTTATCATATCGGTAGTATATTTATAGGATGACAGTGAAAGTGATTTTACCCAGATATTCTTATTCCCATACAAAAACTTCAAAAATGGTGGGTAGATTCGTATGGGGACCATACCTAGAAATGAGCGTGGCACCTTTGTTTTGATATTGGATGCCATTAGAAGTGTTCTTAATCAATTTGCAGTAAATACGTTCATAAATATTAACTATTTTCATACAAAAAGACAAAAAAAGTAGTTAGTTTGTATGGGGCTATACCCGGAAATGAACGTGGCAACTTGATTTTGACGTTAGATCACTTGAGAAGTGTTTTCAGCCGATTTGGAGTGAACAAATTCACAAAGTTGAAGTGATTTTACCCAGATTTTACATTTTAGATTTGTATGGGGCTGTACCTAAAAATAGGCGTAACACCTTGGTTTTAAAAAGACAAAGTAGTCGTTGCCGAGAAAACCTTAAGTTCCAAGTTTCAGTTTAATATTTTCATATTTTCGAAAAAACGAGTAGAAATAAGGATACAGACAGGCAGACGGACGGACACGACTTAATCGATTCGTCTCGTCGAGCTGATCAATAATATATACTTTATGGGGTCTCCGATGCCTCCTTAAATGCGTTGTATAGCCAATATAAAAATTTGCATTCATCGAAACATTTTAATGTAACTAATAAATTTTAGCATAAACTATTTTGCGAGTTATGAATCATTACAGTTTACAAAAAAAAAATTAAGTTTATTTCTTACCGTAACTTTAAAAATAAATAAAAATTATACTAACTAGCAGGTACCCGCGGTTTTGCTCTCGTTTTTTTTTTGCTTCTCTTTGGTGGCTAAATATAAATTGTTAAAAAATGTGGGTTCAAATTTTCATAAACACGACTAACCATCTTTCAAATACGCCCAGTTTCAAGTCTCTACGTTTATTCAATCCAAATGTATGACTTTTTTTCAAGGCTCTCATTAGGCCCCGGGTCAAAATTTTCTAAAGTCCCGTCTAAGTGCTCACCTGTAATAAAAATAAAAAAAATTGGTTAAAAATCTATATTGGTTCCACATATGGGTCCCAGGTCGAAATTCCGGAAATCCCTTGAACACCTTGAACGCTTAAAATGTTTTTTAACCATCTTTCAAATGAGCCCAGCGCAGCGTATAAGCCCAGTTTCAAGTCTCTACGTCTATTCAATCCAAAGATATGGCTTTTTCGGTTTCAAGGCCCCCATTAGGCCCAGGGTCAAAATTACATTTTACAATTTTTTTTTGCCCTAAACCATCCTTGTGTGAATACGAACACACATGCAAAATTTAGTGAAAAATCCGTCCAGTAGTTTTCGCGTCCATTGATCACCAACAGAACTTCGGACTTATTTTTATATATATAAATTCTTATAATTATACCCTACTATATATCCAGGTTAAAATTGTAGTTTAGAATCAATCTTTACAAATATAGGACACTGAAAAAATATAAAGCTTAAAAGACTCCATAAGTTATCTCTTTCTGTCTGTCTGCACATCCGTATGCTCCATTTTTTTTGTCTGCATTCGCTAAGCGCTATTAGATATTGCAGCAATAATCCTAGTATTACAATTTTCCTAAACCTCTATCAGAAAGGTTTTTTGAAAATAATGCCTCATCACTAAAGTGTAAAGCTGACTTCTTATCCTATGAGCTCTCGAACGCGTTGTCAAAACTCCGTGGAAAATGTATTCTCTCTGTTTTAAAGATATTAAAATAAATCTTAAGTATGAAGACTTTTCTATTATTCTTTCGTTGTTTAAGATTTATTTCACTTTAAATATTTTATTTCAGTTTGCAACGAGCATTAACAATTTAGTTTGATTTATTAATTTATATTCTATTTTCTATTTTCAGTCATCTTTCATTTCACAATTTTGACGATGATAACTTAATGAACGATTTACCATCCTGCATCTATGCAGGACAGCTTCCAGGTGGAAATAATGTAAGCGGAAATGCATTACGCATGAATACGTCGAATTTACGGCATATGCAACAGCAATACTTGCAACATGGTGGTACGTAATTAATTTATTTAAAAAAAATTTAATAAAAAGTTAAAAAAAACTTACAAAATTTATTTTAGAAACACTACTCGACTCCTCAACGGGTGATGTACACAATCCAAATGGACCCACAATGCTCTGCAATAGCCCCAGTGCAAGTAGCGGCGGAGGTGGTGGTGGTGTGGTAGCTGGTAGCGTTGGTGGGCCGTCCTATAACACTTCAACATCCGCAGCAGCAGCGTATAAGCTACAACGACAGCAGGCCAATGTGCGCGAAAGGAAACGCATCCAGAGGTCCGCACCAACTGGGTACAATAAATGGTCTTTTCATTTTTTCTATGTAAAAAAAAAAAAATAGTAGTTTATTTCGTAGCTTATTGTTTTGAACGTAATGACCATTGACATTTTTTTTTTATTTTCATAAATATAAATTTTTTTAATCTATAACTTTGCAGCTCTATAAATTCCGCATTCGACGAATTACGCATACATGTACCCACTTTTCCATATGAGAAACGTTTAAGTAAAATTGATACACTACGTTTGGCTATAGCTTATATATCCTTATTGCGTGAAGTGCTACAAACTGATTATGATCCATTGACTTATGTCGAAAAATGTTTACGTGGTGAAATAAAAGCAGATCGTGCTAATTGGAATACAAGTGGTAAGAATTTAAAGTTCGGAATAGTTGTTTATATGTAAATTAAATTTTTTTACTTTTATAGATTTAACTGCACGTCTCTCATGGATTAATTGGGAAAATCTTGGTGTACATCCAGGACGTCGTACGTTACTGACTTCGTTAGCACTCACCTCGGATCCAATGTGCGGCAGTCATTGTGGCATGCCATAGTTTAGTTAAGAAACGTGCTTCCACTTCCACATAAATCTAGTCAGCTACTTTTGTTATTTATTATTTAAGCAGCTTATTTAACTTGTTTCTTCCATAGTTTATAAATATTTTAAGTTTAATTTATTATATTTATTAATAAAGCCCTGCTCTTTACTTCAAACTCTCTCTCAATAACTTTCTGCCTTTTGCCGGTGCCGCTTTTCCGGTTACAACTAGCTTTTTTTAAGTGTGTGTGTAGCGGGACACCATGCTTTTAATAAATGTTCAACTTATTTGTTTTTATTAATTCTGGGATTTTCGAGGATACTCTGGGATTCTACAGGGTTCGCGATCTTTTAGTTTTTTACACACAGACTTCTAGACTTGACACCACTAGACATAGAAGTGTATCTAAGGATGAAAACTATGCTCATCCGCATATTGATGGATGAAGACAAAAATGCTTCTACCATCTGCAAGAAACACCTGTCAACGTTGACGGGAGGGTCTCCACTTTTGTCAATGCCTATGGATATTATAACTAAAAGGTTTAAAATTGGCAGAGACTTTACAATCAGATGGTCAAGCAAGAAGATTTGGACATCTGAAAACGCATACAAAATAAAACCACACACCATCAAGTGGTATACAGACGGATCACCTTCAGCGACGAAGGCGTCGGTTTAGGAGTAGCTGGTCCAAGAACGAAACTCTGGGAATCCCCGGGTAAATACACTACCATCTTTCAGGCGCAGATTAAAATTGGCAGAAACTACAATAACTGAGATTTAACAATACTATCAGACAGCCAGGCAGCTCTTTAGGCACCAAAGTCTGATACAGTAAAATCTAAACTAGTACAAGTGGCTACAGCCACCCTAAATGTACTAGGACAAAACAACAGGGTATAACTGTTGTGGGTGCCAGGGCAAACAAACATCCCATGTAACGAGTAAGCCAGGAAGGGGTCGCAACTCCCCTAATAGACCCAGAACCTTATTGTCTCATTGGGAGCCACACAATGAGAGAATACATAATGATAGACAACGAGCCATGGATGAACACTAGCTTTTAAGACAAGGCATGCGACAGTCCAAATTACTAATAGAGGAATTACACTCTAAGGTTACCAAAGCATTGGTTAAGCTGGACAGAGCTCAGCTAAGGATCATGATAGAGCTCCTAACAGGTCACTGCAGCTCTCCTGAGCGTAGATTCTGTGGTAGTATAGATGAAACATTATTAGAATGTGTAGCTTCAGCCAGAAATAGGATGTCCTTGTTATAAGGATACACACTAGGGCTGTGTGATTGTTGAAAACAATCGATTTTTGATGATTGTAAAAATAAATCGATTGTTGCTGATTAATCATGATTACACAGGCCTACAAGTTTTTAACCCAGAGACAAGACCTATCATACCCGAAGGATTTTGATGCGGTGAATCCGAATCCGTGCTCGGAATTGCTCCTATACGTCTGGTTTTTGAGATATCCTAACCTAAAAGTGCCAAAAACGCGTTTTTTTGCAGTTTTTGAGGTTACGCGACAGACGGAAAAAATTATTATCAAAAAACGTTTTATGGCAATTGAAAGTACCACCCTTCCCCTTTTAAACCTTTTTGGATTTTTTCAAATATCTTTTTTTTTTCACCGAAAAATCTCTATTTGAAATTTTACAATTAAGCGTATTAACCCTTTAACGCTTAATACGCTTAATTGTAAAACAAAATAATCAATTGTTCCTTGATTAATCGATTAATCACACAGTCCTAATACACACTCTCCTTAGAGCAGGTTAGAAAAACCGAACCTATAAAAATAATTAGATTCATTCAAAGAATAGGGCTAGAATAAGTAATTTAGCCAATAAGGGTGTAAAATATACCTCTCTAGGTAGCAGTACAAATACCCTCCTAAGCAATAATAATAATTATACACACAAACTTTATTTGTTCCGTTCTATTTTGTTTACATCATGTTATGAAGATAACGTTCAACAAATGACGTCCTTCAGCAATGAAGCAAAAATATGCCCATTTTCGTTCATTTTGGCATTACAGTTTCCAGCGAATTGGGAGATATAAGCAATATTTTGTAGAGGATATTGGCTTTGTGCTGAGTTATGGTCTGTCTCTTCTCGATGTAAACTTTGCTCTTCAATTACCCCAATAAAAAGCTATCCGGCGGCGTCAAATCGGTTGAGCGTGGCGGTTAGTAGAAATCGCCGGTTTTCCATATCGAGTGTTGTGCGCAGTAGCATCATTGATTCGTGGCTAGTATATGCTGTCGCTGCGTCCTGTTGGAATCAGAAGTGGTCCATGTCATTTTCGATCATTTCAGGAAACACAAAGTCACGCAGTATCGCTATATAACGCGTGCCATTGACCGTAACTTGTCTCGTACGATGATCTTTTTGACCGCACCAATTGGTTACTTTTTGATCATGGATCCGTTTCTCATGCGAATGTAAATGTTTGTAGGCACGTTGCATCTTGATAATGGAGAATCCATTTTTAAAATTCAACTTAATGATTTCTGCACGTGTTAGTTGATTCATGATACCAAATAGATTCGAACAAGACAACAATGACGTCGATTAATCAAAATTGGCGCCGTTATTCGCAACAGATGGCGCCAGTGTTGCTATTGCCAACAAATGGCAACAGGGTACTACTCTGTGATTGTAGATGGCGCCAAGTGTTGTTTTTCTCGCTAGATGTCAGTATCAAATGACCGACAGACGACGCCAGTATAGTAATGTTTAGTTGACTCGCTAGATGTCGTTAGTATTCATTACCGATAGGTGGTGTCAGTGTATTACTCCGTAATTTTAGATGGCGCTATTGAACGACAAACGACAGGTGGAACCAGTGTACTTAGCAATATTTTCGAAAATTGTAGATGTTATGTTATTGTTCGAGAGCCGTTAGGTAGCGCAAGTCAATATTGATTGGAATTGTAGATGGCTGTAATGATTGATAGTCGACAGATGGCATTAGTGTACTCAGTAGTTATCGATAAAACGGAAATTTGAAACATTCGACCGAGTTTCCCTAATTTCTATAGAAAAAAAAGTAATATTAAATAAATTGAAAATAAAATTTTATCGAATTTCGATTTTTAAAGACCGCAACGATGTTCAAATAGTAGAATTAAAATATACGCTTCTGAAACGTTAAATAAATTATTAGAAAATTTAATTTAACAATTTTTTTTATTAAAATGTCTTCATTGCATAAATATGTTTGTTAACAAATATTTAAAAAATTAATTTATATAAAAATGTTTAAAACAATTGCACAGCCACACAAAAAAAAAAAAAGTCATGTCATGTGCGGATAACCAGAGTTGTCATTTCTTATATATTTTGGGTTGCTTAATCTGAATCTAAAGTCAGATTTCCAAAGTTGCTTGGCGTTTTTTTTTTTTAATTTCAAAAAACTGATTTTTTTTGTTGTAAATGTTGCTTCAAAATTTAAGAAATATGGTTTATTTTTCAATTTCAGGTCTTGCGCGGCGGACCAGGGTAGTCATTTCTAGTGTATTTTGGGTCGCAAATATGAGGTCAGAATTCAAAATATTGTTCGAGTTTTCATTATAGTCTAAAATAAAATAAAATAAGACTTCTATTAAAAAAATTTCCTAGAATGTTTTGTGATTGGTTGACTCCGTTGTGTTTGTGACCATCCGTCACGATAAAGGCAAAAGTGCAAGCTAGAATTCTTCTGAAAATGCGAATAGTTTTAGTTTAATATGAAAGCCAATTACGCAGTTTTGGCTTCGTCGATTCTCTTCCGGCTGATTCAATGTCTAAGATACTCGAAGCTCTGAAAGGTAAATTTTTTAATATGCCAATAAAATCAAGAAAATCGACGGTCATATAATTATTACCCAAAAGGAAAACTTCGCACATTTGAATAAAACCATAGAGCTCAACCTATTTCTGGAGCCAATGGTCTTTGTCAAGAAAATTAGATCACATAACCCAATTCCAAGCAAAACCGATCGATACCAAAATGCAGTAGAACAGTTGCTACGTCAATATTGACAGCCAAGTCGGGTTTGTTTAAGTTTGATGGGGTTCTTATGAAATCATCTAGTTCTAATTTAACTAAATAATAACTTTATATTATAATTATATTATAAATTTAGCTGGATATACTATAGGACGTTTAAAAGAGAATGTTTTGTGAACTAGTCATGAATCGATCTGTTGTACTGCTGAGTATAGACTGCATACAGTGTATTTTGACACTTAGGGTCTCTTAAAAGACTACTACTCAGAGAAAAATTGCCTCTTACACCCTCTCTTCATCCATGTTCATATGTATTTTTTTTTTATAAGGGTGTTACAAAAAAATCTATTTTGATTGGTTTCAAATCTGTTCCAAAATTTAATGAAATCTTGAGTACACTTCACAATAAGTTTATTTATTTTTAAAATAATGTTTGAACTGGTTGTGAGTTATGTTATTTCATTGAATTTTAGAATTGATTTGAAACAAATTAAAAGAGACACCTCTCTAGTTCTCAAGTCCTCATCTTGCATTCTCCTTCCACTAAAAACAAACCATTTATATTTTAGATAATCATCCATAAAAATCACAATAATAAATCTGGTACAGTGAACTTAAATACACTCCAAAAGCAAACAAAACTCGCTTTCACTTTTTTTTGTTCGATTTGTTTTGTTTAATCATTCAATTAAAATGCAAATGAATTGGTCATATTTCAAAACTGTTATTTATCTCGATCGATCGAAATTCGAAATATCAGAAGTCGATGTCGATGACGATGTTGACATTCAAGATGCTCAACTTTACTTGCAATTCGCATGACGTCATAATCCAGCCAACTGCTGTTTGCATACTGACTGGGTGGGCTCTGGTGGGAAAATGTGCCAAAAATAAGTCGAGAAGATGCTTTTTAAAATACAAAACCCAATTTACGTATTTGTAAAATGAATTCCCATTTTTGTAAACTTTTTGCATAGCGGTACTTTGCTGACCAAAATAAAAAGCTCTCAAAAATAAATATTGTATTTGTTTGTATTTTTAGCGAACTACGCAATTTGTACGAAAGACCTTCTTTGGGCAAAAAGTTTACTGAACTTCAGGGGGAAAAAAAATAAATGAATAAATGCGTAAGCAAATGTTTACTTCCGTCAAAAAATAAAAACAAATTCTTCCACATAAGAACATTTCTTACAAAAATAAAGGGTTTTTGTAAAAATTTCCGCATATTACATTGTTATGATTGTTCGACTTCCGCTAAATTTAGGGCGTAGTACAATAGAAGTGTTTGCCTCACTTTCTCACGTAGACCAAAAGTTTCGCTGATCTATGGCGTCATAATTTGTTGTCCAAATACGTTTAGTATGCAATGCGTTTCGTTGCAAAACTTTGTTCTAAAGATCTATAAAATTATGCATACATCGTGTTCCAAATTTGTGATTCCCTGCATGACTTAGTTTTAAAAAAAAAAAAAAAAAAAAAATTGATCGTACGCACAGTCGTTGTATGTGCGTGTCTAGCATTCTTGATTAGTTTATTGGCGCACGCCTATCCAATATCATCAAGAACAACAACATTATCATTGTGTCATCGTGTCGTCTTAGTTTCTGTTATTTTAAAATTTATGAAACGCTCCGATTTTAATCATAAACACGTCGCTATGTGGTCACTACGGGTGTGGTTGTTTGCTTTATTCTGAGAATTTTATAAGCCAACATCGTAAAAAAAGGGGAAATTTGCGGTTAAACTGTAATAGAATTTAATGATAAGGATAATGTTATTTTTATTTATAAGTTAAGTGGCTGATTTTATGATAATATTATGTGTCTTTCTTATAAAAATCAGTAGCACTTGGGGATTTTCTTTACTTATTGATTGTAAAATTAGTCTAATAAATTTTATGCCTGTTACACATGATGTAAACGGATTTATTCAGTTTTTCTGAAATTTTGTTTTGGATTAAAGGAGGCATTGTAGACCCCATAAAGTGTATATATTCTTGATCAGCTCTACGAGGCGAATCTGTCCCTCTGTTTGTCTCTTCGCAATTCATTCGGTCAGTTTAAAAGATATTTAGCTGAAATTTGGAACTTAAGCTTTTCTCTTCAACGACTAAATCAAGTATGAAAATGAAAATGCCACGCCCATTTTTAGGTATATCCTCCATACAAATTAACTAGTTATTTTCGAGTTTTTTGTTAAAAAAAAATTGTTATTGTTATACGAATTGTGTAAAATCACGTCTAATATTAACCAATATCAAAGTCATGGTGACACGCCCATTTTTAGGTATAGCCCCCATACAAACTTGTCGCCCATTTTCGAATATTTGTATTCAAAAATGGCTGTTATTTATGAATACATTCACTTCGAGTTGGGTAAAAACACTTCTATTGGCATCCAATGTCAAAAATTAGCTACCCCGCCCATTTTTAGGCATAGTCCCTATAAAAACTTTTCGACCATTTTGTAATTTTTGTGTGAAAATAGTAATTATTTATGAATGTATTCACTTCATATTGGGTAAAATGTCTCTAATATCATCCTATCCCTACTCTACTGATTTTATAAGGATCAGCCCACTTTTTCATATAACCCCCAACAAAGTCACCATCCATTTTTCTAATATTTTACAAGAAAATGTTTATTATTTTGAATTAAAGTTCAAATTTTTCCCAATTGTTATGTATAAACTTTGGTTGTATCGGACTATTGACTCCAGACCATCCATTCTCCAAACTTTACCTAAGCCACTGATGATCATATATAAAACTAATCGAAAATTTGGCGGGTATTTGAACTTCAGTCTCACCGATTTTAGAGTTTTCCCTTGTTTTGCATAAAAACGACTTTGTATCTTATTCTAGAAAGTCTTAATTTTGAATATATTATGCCCTATGATAATAGCAATGTGCAAATAGATCAATAAGTAATACCAAAAAAAAAAAAAAAAATTAGGGTATAGCCTACATACAAATGTAATTTCTATTTTAAGGTTTTGTATGAAAATTCGATCTATCTTAACTGGCTGTGTTGGGTTTAATATGTTGGAACAAAGTGTATGGAGAATTTGGGCACTTTTGTTTTTAAAAGAAAATTATGAAGACTTTAATAGTTCTCGAGATATTGTGATAGGCTAAGCGGTCCTCGTCGCTTACTAAAATCAAAATATCTCAAAAACTATAAAAGTCTCCATAATTTTTTTTTTTTTTTTTAAGAAAAAGTGAATTTATAAGGAATCGTTATATGTATGCTCAAAAAACTTAAAAATATGGTTAAAATTCCCTACAAAAATATTTCAAAATATTTTTGAATTTTGAAAATTTTTTTCATTCTAATATTAAATTAAACTGTATTCAATTTACTATATTGCCTGTATTTTTATTGAAGACCATGAAACAGTTTAAGAAATATTGATTAAAAACAAGGAAAAATGTTAACTTCGGTGTAACCGAAGCTTAAATACCCGTCACACGTATTTTTAAATAGTTCATGTGTTATCATCAGTTGCATAGATAAAACATCGAGATGGGATGGGAGGGGGTCAATGGGTCACAATTCTAAGCTAATAATACAGATATTCAGAAAAAATCGATAAGTTTGAGCGGGGCTTATGCCTAAAAATGGGCGAGGCATCTTGGTTGTGTTATTGGATGATATAAGAAGTATTTTTACCGAATTTGGAGTCAAAATATTCCTAAATAACAACCATTTTCATACAAAAATTTAAAAATGAAATAAACAGACGGACAGTCTGACGGACATGGCTAGATCGACTCGTCCCATCGAGCTGATCAAGATTATATATACTGTATACTACAAACTTTCCGACAAACTGAATATACCAGTTTACACTATGTAACATATAACGGGTAAAAAAAACACTACTGTGATTTTCAAGATGACGTAGCTAACGTTATTTTCTAAATTTTCCAAAATCATTATACGCTTGATTCTATCTTTCCCATGACCATTATTTTCCCAAGTTAAAAAAAAAATCGGGGTTCCAATTTGCAATTACCTTTTTTTTTACAGAGTCTTGCCCATATGTATCACGTGACAATTGGTAACTTCTATTAGAGTTGGCATTCGAAAGCTTGCCGTCCCAGAATATCCATACATAAATAACACAGCCCTGCAAAATTCCATTTTTCGGAAGCGAATAAAATAGGAACTAGTGTTTCCGAAGGGATTTTTCGTGCTGAACACGAATCTTGGCTCAAAAATTTTCCATCCCGTCAGGTTTTCGAGAAAAAAGGGGGTTGAAAACCCTAAAAATAGCGTTTTGGCAACTTTTAAAAATTGTAGAGTAGAACCCTGACGTGCTAGGATTTCCGTTATTGTCTGCAATTGAAGGTTGAACTTTGCTCTTTGAAATGAGCCCTATTATAACTATAACTGCTCAACAGCATTCCAAGAATCACACTTTACTGCACTCATTGTATTTTATATTTTCAAGTGTTACACTTAAAAGTTTCAATCATTTCTAATAAAAGTCCACTTGCAATTTAAGTTAAAGTTCTCAGAATAGTTTTTTTTACTTTACGCAGTTTAATTTTTCGCTAAAGAAACTGATACAACTGTGCTCTTTTTTATATTTTTTAGAGTATTTCTTGGCATTATAAAAAAAAAAAAAACGCGCAAGAAATGCAATTTTATTGCAACGCAAAACAGTTGCTGCAAAAGTTAAACGACAAAAAAAAAAAAAAATAAATAAAATAAAAAAAGAGGTAACAAAACTGCGCGCTGCATCCTTTGACATTTAGCACAGTTTTTATAGTTCCACACTTTTTTTTACGATTTGTAGCTTAAGTGTTATATTAAAAAAAAAAAAATATTATAAAAAAATGATACACACTGCTGCTACATTAAAAGCAGCTACACAACTTTTTCAGAGTCTGTCTGCATAAAATGTAATTCAAGAAGGATACTGATCCTAACACATCTGCAAACATCTGTGCTGATCTTTGTCTTTGTCTGAAATTGATTCCAATTGCACATGACTGCACAATGCTCTTAAGTGTGTCAGCAAAAGAATCAGGAAGTGCAAAGCGGAACTAAAAACTTTTGCTGCTAAGTTCAATGATCAGTTAAATTGGCTTCCTTTTTGTATCTTTAGCAAATGTTTTTTTTTTTTTTAAGATGCTTTGATGTAGTTTAAATTTCTCACACTTAAGTTTTTTCTTTGAAGTTGTTTGTTTACATTTTTTGATGCTAAGCACTTCAAAGTAAATAAATAATAATTTAAATTTTTTAAAAAGAGGCCAGCAAACAAATAAAATACAAGGAAATAACTGTCAGTTTGAAACCCACCCAAGTAGTCACAGTTGTTGGTTAATTTAAAGCAGCTGTATCTTCTAGATACATTTTGTATCTTGTATCTTAAGCAAGCGTTAATCCTTTACTTAATAACGCGTTAAAGCACAAGCCTAAAACTGTTTTAAATTGTCTTCGTTTCACTACGAAAAAGTCTGTTGCTATGCTGTATTTTTTTTTTTTTGCCTTGAAATGGCGAGAAGATCTACAGCTGAGGTTAATAACTCATAAATGTAATTTGATCCTTTTTTTTGTGTTGTTTTGAGGTAGACGACCGGAGACTGCGTTGGTGTACAATGGACCTCAAAGCATGTATACTAATCAATATGAATTTTATAACACAAGTAAACAATTAGCGCCATTGTCTTCTAGAATATGGCAGACAGTAAAAAAAAAGACTAAGTCTAAAAAAAAATATTCAAAATGTATCTTATTTTTTTTAGTTATAAATAACATATCTCATCAATTTGAAACTAATATCATTTGATGCTGTCAGACAGTGACCGCACAACAGAAAATTTATAGCAAATGAAAAATGACCTAATGAACTTTGCACTTTACACCAAAACCCAAAAATATTAAGTATACGCAGTGTAATGTAAAGCTAGAACAGCTTCTAATGAACTAAAACTCATTTATCCAAGTGGAAAATTCCTGCTCAATTATTTTTGATTTTATTTTTTTTTTTTTGTCGTCCACCTAAACTAACAAAATAAACTTGAACGAACGAAATGTCGAATATCAAAAATGAACGCTACAAATTTCATTTCGTTGATTAATTAATGCCATTAAATAGAATTTTAAAAACTCTGCACTTTCAGTTGAGCTGCGTCCTGCTCCTGCTGCAGCAATGCTTCGACTTCCATTTACTGCATTGCATCCTTTAAAATGTTGCAAAGTATGAGTCATATTCATCTTCTCTTTGTTGATGTTGTTATCCTTATTGCCAAAAGTTACCGGCACAAATACGAGTATTGTATAAGTTTCCTTTCCTGCGTAATATTTGTCGAGTTTTTTATTTTCATGCTTCGGCTTTTGGCAAACATGTTCGAGCTCGATATCCTGTTGCCGTTTAAATGCTCTTCTCAACATCATCATCATCACATCGACATCATAGTTGGGTATGTTCCATCGGAATGAGTTTGTTTTTCGCTGCTATTGTCAGTTTTGTGTGAACACGTTGTTGGGTTTTTTCCTTTTTTTTCATGTTTGGTTTTAAAGTGGGTGTGCCACGTGAAAGTAACATAAAGTACACTGAGAAAAATAACTTAATAAAATAAAACAAATAATCTAAAAAGCTTAGGTGGAAAAATTTTTGAAGGACTGTTTAAAGATCGATCAAAAAAAGGTGTATTTTTTTTTTTTAATTTTTTTGTTTTTTAACTGTTTTTTAACGATTAGTAGCGAAGTTCAATTTTTCGACTATCGATTACAATCAATGTTTTAAAATAATTGCACTGAGCTAGATAAATCTAAAATAAACAAAAAAAAACGAGTTTATGTGTAATCATCAGTGGTCACCCAAGCTAACACACAATATTAATTTCAAATTTTGAGCTCAAAATACAGATATGTATAACAACATATATCTCGAAAATATCTGGAAATGGGCGGTAAGTTTGTATTTAAGAAACACCTAAAAATGGGCGTGACAACATGATATTGGAAGAGTTTTTACCCAATATGGAGTAAATACATGAATAAATAATAACCATTTTGATACAAAAATTCGAAAATGGACGGAAAGTTTGTATGGGGGCTATACCAAAAATGGGCGTGGCTTATCTGATTTGACATTGGATGACATTAGAAGTGTTTTTAGCCAAATTGGAGTGAATATATGCATAAATAATAACTATTTTCATAAAAAAAAATCGGAAAAAACGGACAGTTTATATGGGGGCTATGCCTAAAAGAGGGCGTGGCATCTTGGTTTTAACACAGGATGACAAAAGAAAAGTTTTTAACCAATTGGGAGCGAATGCATTCATAAATAATTAGTATTTTTATACAAAAAATCGGGAAAAAGCGGTAAGTTTGTATGGGGGCTATACCTAAAAATGGGCGTGGCACTCTCATTCTCGAACTTAATATAGTCGTTGCTGAGAGAAGCTTAAGTTCCAAATTTCAGCTTAATATCTTTATATCTTTAACAAAAAAGATGCCTAGAAATATACAGACAGACAGACGGACGGACAGACGGACAGATGGACATGGCTAGATCGATTCGTCTCGTCGAGCTGATCAAGAATATATATACTTTATGGGGTCTAAGACGTCTCCTTCAATGCGTTACAAACTTTCAGACAAACTGAATATACCCTTCACACTATGTGTGGCGGGTATAAAAACTATTTTATCGACCTCTGTTTTAAAATAATGGCACGGGGCTACACCAGTGAATTGTAAAATCAGGGAACATTCAGGAAGTGTACCATTCACGGGTGTAGCCCTGTGCGATTATTTTTAAAACAGAAGGTCGATAAATCTTTTTTATTTTAGATTTATCCTGTCCGATTATTTTAAAATGTATATTTTTATTTTTAATACCCGCCACACATATGTTTGTAACGCATTTAAGGAGGCATCGGAGACCCCATAAAA
This sequence comes from Leucophenga varia, assembly GCA_018903435.1. Lineage (NCBI taxonomy): Eukaryota > Metazoa > Arthropoda > Insecta > Diptera > Drosophilidae > Leucophenga > Leucophenga varia. The sequence continues at coordinate 103,442 of JAEIFJ010000690.1, forward strand.
TATATATATTATTGGTCACCTCGACAAGACGAATCGATTCAGCCATTTCCGTCTGTCCGTCCGTCCGTCTGTCTGATAGATATTGACCTGAAATTTGAAACTTAAGCTTTTTTGATCCTATTTTTGGCAGTTTGAATGTCAGAACCAAGGTGCCACGCTCATTTTTAGATATGGCCCCCATACACACATACCACTTTTTCGACTCTTTGTGTGAAAATATTTTTTTTTTTTCTTTTTTGGATGTTTTTACGACAGATTAGGTAGAAAAAACACTTCTTAAGGCATCCAAAATCAAAAGCAGGGTGCCATCCCTTTTTTATGTATAGCCCCCAACTTGAGTTTTCCACCCAACCCCTTTGCGGAATATAATCTACGTGACTGATGATCATATATGAACTAATTAAAATTTTGTGTGTCGTGTATTTGAGCTTCAGTTCTACCGAAAGTAAACGTTTTCCTTGTTTATTTTTAAAATTTCGGAGAATGTTCTATTAGACTTTCAACACAACAGCATTGCCATTCAAGATATTTCTCTAATTAAATGCTGTTGCGTTTTAATACTTCTGTGTGGTTAATTACTCACGTTTTAAATGTTATAAATTTTAAAAATTATTTAAAAATATTAGCCACTTCGGAAAAAAAATGACTTTTAGGAAAAAAATATTTTTCAACTATTAATGAATAGTTTTTACATTAAAAAATAATGAATACGCAGAAATTTCAGCGATTTTAAAGAAAATTGTACATAGCACTGCCACATCGAAAATTAATGTAGATTGTATTAATTGTTGCTCCAACAGTATTAATCATTTCCAAACAAAAACTGTTACACACGATCCACAAGATAGTCCAACAAAAAAAAAAAATCGTCCAAGTTTATAAAAAAATCATTTAAACAAAACAAAGTTAGCTTGCAAGCATTCAATGTATATGTCACCTATTACATAACTATTTTATTTAAACTTTCAAAAGATTTGTGGTTGTAAAAAGTATTTCCACTGAAATGTCTTCACTATTTATTGCCAAAAATAACAACACACGCAAAATTTTCCACATGACAGAATAATATCTTCAACGCCAAAGTCAAAGCCAAAATTTTAAGTAAGTCAAGCAAATAAACAGCCGCAAGCGCTAAAAACAAAACCTGGCCAACAAGTGGCGTCGCGTCGCATCGCGTCAGGCTTACGTCAGCAAAGCACATAAACAATGTATGCCGAAAAAACGTAAACGTAAACGTCAAGGATGAGCAAAGCCGTATACAGTATAATGATATTCATATTGACATGCCGTTCAAACTTCATAATGATTATGTTGTGTTTACCACCCAAAATGCGAACGAGCAACAAAAGGACGACTTGCAACAAGTTCGCAACGAAGTTCCTTCAAACCAAAAAATGCATTACATTGCCATGGCAACCAAACCAAACAGAACCAAACCACACATACACACACAGTAAAAGAGTTAGAGCCAAGTCATGCCGAAATGAAACGATTCGTGTCGTTGCGTTGCGTTGCGTTGCGTTGCTTCTGTGTGTGTGCTTTTTGCTACCAACATTTTTCGCCAACAATTTTGAAAACAGTCTAACGCGCAACGTTCAAAAAAACGCACGCAAAAACGACTGAAATTAAACGAAAAAAGCCGAGGGACATAACACACAACAAACACAGCACTACGTTATTCGTCCTTTAGTGTGTGTGTGTGTGTGCGTAACGACTTCCACTTGTGCTGCTTCTTTTAAACGCTTTTGACTTGAAGTCTTGCAAATTTTTGAATCAGTCGTCGCCGACTTGTTGTGTCATTTGCATATTTTCTCAAAGACTCTTGAGAGAGTTTTTTTTCTTCTTTCGAAAAAAAAAACAAAAACAAAAAAACGTATCTCAAAGACAACAAATTTTTCATTTTCGATTTCAATTCTGTTGCATTTTGAGTTTGAGGACATTTTCGAATTTTTAATTAAAAAACAAAAATCTGTGCATATTTAATAAACGCGCCTAATTAATGCGTAACTTCTTGAATAATTTATACGCGAAGTGCAAATATCAAAACATTATTTCTGTGTTTAATAAATAATTACATTGTAATTAGCTCTGTCTGCTGTGTGCCTAAAACAATTTCGGACTTTTGAAATGGAATTTTGTGCTTAGCTCAGCTCATGTAAAACTGTCAAAAGTTGAATTGGATTTGTTTTGTGTGCCGCTTAAAATGTGAGTGTAATTAACAAAATATATTTTTTATATGTTTTTTAATTAAATTATAAAAAAAGGACTTCAAAAATTAAAAAAATATACTCTGGAAAGTTTTATTTTAATTGAAAGGATTCAAAAATGCATTCTATAAAAAATAAAATATTAGAATTTAAAGCAAAAAAAAAAAATATATATATATATATATATATATATATTTGAGAGGATTAAAATGCGCGATATATTTTTGTGAAACTAAAAATTAAAAAATATATAAATGTGCAGTTAATTTTAAGCCAATTGAATTTATTTGCGGATAAAACGATTTAAAATTCAATTTAAAAAATTTAAAATGATAAAATAAATAAATAAGTAGAACTAGGAGATATCATATATACCCTGATTATATATAAAAAAATATAAGATTTTTTATAGATTAAATATATATCTAATGTTAACCCAGGTTGCATCTTTAGTGAGATCTAAATAAATGCAGTGTATCCTCTATGGATTTTTTATTATTTACAGATCACATTGGATAGATTTTGTACATTTTGTAGGATAATTAGTAATAATAATGATGTATAATCAAGCTTCAATATTGTCTTTTTCTGCATTTTACTATCTATTTTATTCACAAAACATTTTCAAAGACTTTAAAAAATAAATCGACCAAATTTTGAATATATAGTATGTAGATTCCCTAGAGACCATTTGAAATATAGTTCAAACTTACCACAAGGTTTAAAATTTTTGTACAACAAAAAATTGTATATTGGACCTGAATGTGATCTTTGTATAAGTTTCTGCAAAAAAGATTGGAAAATTTCAGTTCGTTATAAAAAAGTAAAGTTTATAAATTTGGTTTGTATAAGCAAACAATTCGGCAGCGGGAGATTTTTTGTTTTTTTTTTTTTTTTTTGGTTTTTTTTCGTATTGAAAAGATCATGAAGGGGAGAATACTTGAATATGAAAATCCCTTGATCCTATGGAATTGCAGTAGTCCATAGTCACTTCTATATATGAGATTCCGATAACTTTTCCTATACTAGACTGTCGGAGTTTTCATGTTTTCCACAATCATATTTTCGCGACAAGTCTAGTTATAAGTGCCTTAATTGGTACATTTTTTGGTGTTGGTTTGGCTCTTAAATTTAAAAGCGTCGTATAGCTGGTTCTATGGAAATAAATACATTTTTATTGATATGTTATGTATTTGAAATTAGATACTATCAGAACATATATTTGTGTATACATTTAGTAAAATAAGTACCCGGATATAATAAAAAAGAAAAACATATTCTTTCAAATTAATCATCGGAATTGATTGTGTCGCCTTTAAAATAGACTTCATTTGAGCCGATACAATGATGTCAGCGGTGAACCCAATCTTCCAAGTTCCACTAATAGGCCGTCGGAGGTATGGCCTTCAGGCCGTTCGGCGAATTTTGTTTCCCCGAAAAGTCAAAGAGAGCCAAATCAGGCGAATCAGGAATACAGTGATTGCTCGATGGTATTTATAAAGAGTGATCGCCCTAACTGATATATTTTGCTACACCAACAAAACAACCGACTTTGTTTTAATTCGTTGAAAAATAAATCACTGCTTTTATTGTAAAAATGGCGAATAATATAAATAATTGTGTTGTTGCATGCTTTCTTTGAAATTGTTTAAGTTAGTTACGTTTCTTTTGAACGGCTTTTTGGTAAAAAACATTTCGCATTCTGCCGTTGGTTTTATATTTTTGTATAAAAAAATATCAGACTTCTTTTCGTTTATATAGACCGCGTTTTCAGTGAATTGCACGTTCTGACGAATCAAGTGACTGGCAAATGTACCAACGAATTTGTAAAGATTGTGTTCAAGCGAATATGAACGATTTGCGAAGAATGATAAAAGCAACAGTCACTGATAAATGAATAGTTTCATTGTTCGCCGATAACTGAACATGTTATCATAGGAACAAGAACTTTCAGTCGCAGTACGACATTGTGATTCTTAAATCACTGTGAGAAAATCACCAAGAGTTTTTTTTTTGCCAACACTAGTATTTATTTGAGTTTTTGGCTTTGTAAACTCACGGCAAAATGAGTTGGCGTGTTGTCGTTGTTTAAAATTCACGAGTTGTTCTTCCACAATTCGGGCTGTTTTCTGCCGATGCTGTGGATAAAGATTATTCTTTATTAACATTTTTGACCATCTGGGTGGAGAACTCAAAACTACTAAATTTTTGTAATATCAATTTTCAAAAAAAATATTACCATACGCATAATGTTAATCCATTTCAACCTATTGGCTATTAAAATGTACAAGAATTTGTTGACTCTTAAAACATTTATAAAAGTCTTCCGACTGGGCATGCTGAAATGAGTTAAACAGAGTGTCAAAAGTCTTAAAAATATGCATTGATGTCTCTCGATGATTAGGGACTGTTTAAATAAGTCGAGTCAAAGACATTTTTCTTTGGACTCGACTAGATAGAACAGATTTGATTTTTTATTAGCTCATGCGGTCTATAAGTAGATGCAGAGTGGGCACTGCGCAATTGAGCTGAGCACCACTTGCACTGTTAACGGAATCTTAATTTGATTAGTCAGCGAACTTTTACGTAGTGATTTACCAATTCCGTCTTCGTCTGTTTATGGAACAATTTAAAAATGGAGGTTAATATTGTACAAAAACAGTGCAAACTAATTTTGGGCGGACATAGAAAATGCTATATTTTCTAACATAAGTAATTATTACGATGCCATAGAATGTTGAAGTTCAAATAAATAATTGTGTTATACTCTAGCCTCATTATATTGTATTTTTTATACCGTATACCCAAAGGGTAAAAGGGAATATTAAGTTTGTGCGACAGACAGAAGGAGGCAAGATAGACCCTATAAAGTATTTATATTCTTGAGAACATTGGAAGGGGAGTCGAAGGAGCCATGTCCTGCTGTCTGCCATATGAGAGAGATTATCTCGGACACCATATTTGAAACTTAAGCTCTACTGAGCCGTCAAGTATTCACTTGCAAACGTTTTTTCTTTAGACCCATTTCAAGGGGTATCCTCCAAACAAATCTACCCTAAAATTTTATTTCAAAAAATCTTTATTTGGTATAAATTATGCCTATGATAGTCCCAATGAAATAAACCAATATGGGTGGGACCAACAAAATTTTAGGTGTAGCCCCCATGCAAAGATATACAAAATTTTTAAAGTTTTTGTGTGAAAGTATAATTCAAGGAGGTATGTTTGTAAAATGGAACCTAACTTAAGGTACATAAAGATTGGGTACAGGGTATCTTGTTTATTATTGAAAACAAATACTGGCTTTCACTTCTCCACTTTTTTTGGAGTATTTATATAATTTCAATGTACATTTTTATAGCACAAATATTTTACTCATTACCAAAAAAGAACAGCAAAACAACTCAATTAAAAGAAAAAAAAAAAAAAAAAAAAAATTCAAAAACAAAAAAATCATTCACACGGCAGAAAATAATTACTGAAATTGCAAAACAAAAAAAGAGAAACGAAACCAAAATGATATATGAAGCGTTAAATGCTGTGGTATGATGCTAAATGAACGAACGATCTGTATTTGTTTTGTTGTACTTAAATGCAAAAAAAAAAAAAAAAAAAAAGTGAAATTAATCGACGCCTTTGATGACACTTTCTTTTCAATTATTTCTGCACTATTTATTTTCTTCTTTTCACTGCAGTACGTAGCAGCAGCAGCATTAAACAAACAAAATGAAAGCAGCAAACAAAAAAAAAAAAAAAAAAAAAGAAAACAAACATAAAATGGCGCTAATGTAACTAAAGGAAAAAAGAAGAAAAAACAAAGAAGAAGTACAAATGGCATTGAGTGTGAAAATGTGATAGAAAAAGAAACATTTATTTAGTTGACACATGTGCTAATTAGAATATATATGTACAAATGAGTATATATATGTGTGTCTGTCTTTTATACAACGCTCATTTGTTTTACAGGCAATACATAGCGTATACGTAATATGTTTTAATCACACACATACACACACACACAGAGGCATAGCTTAGTATGCATTGGCATCCTGCAGCGTTTACTACGATGAACCCAAAAAAACGATAAAAGTGAAAGTTAAACAAAAAGAGCAGTGTTTTTGTTGTTTTGTTTTTTGTTGCTGTTTGCATAGTTGTATCTTGTAGTTTTATTTGCGAGAGTATATTATAAAGTTATCAACTTTGTTAGCGCATTATTAAAAAGTTTTTCTGACTTCACTAGCTTCTCTCTGCTTTGCTTCTGCTAAATATTTCTCTCGTTTTTTTTTTTTTTTTTTGTTGTGGTTTTTGTAACATTTTAGCGTTCGACTAATTGAATGTAAGCATTCCACTAAAATAACGTTCAAAAGCATACAATAAAATACGGCTACGAGGACATTGACTAGAGCGTTTCGCAACGTTTTATGCTATTTAGTATCCTTTACGCATATATGCTGCGTAATTGCGCTATAAAACTGCATCCTTTATATTTTATATCAAATTTGGAGCGCTTGGGTTTAGACACTTTATAGCTAAAACTATCGTTTCCACAGCACAATGCACCAAAAATTTAAATTAAACTTTCATGGCTGCCAGTGAGTGTAATTAAAGTTTTTCTTTTTTTTTTTTTTTTGCAATTGAAAAGCTTTTATATACAAAAGGACACCGCTCTGCATAGCTAATCAAATCACTTGCTTTGATGCAGCAAATTTTTGTCGTTGCAGTTACAGTTTCAGAACTAATTGCAAATTTTTTTACTAATAAATTCTAAGGAAATTTTATGCATAAAAAGAGTTGCGTATTTTTTTGTTGTTTTTATGCTTTTTGGCTACACTTTTCATTTGAACAATTTTCTTTAATTGGTCTCAGTTGAGAGCGCATAAAACTGTTGCAAGTATTTCAATACGCGGAATTGGCAATAAAAGTGTTTGAGTTGTGCAAAAAAAAATTCAATTCAATTGTTTGCAAAAGTTTAATATTCCAAATTAATTGAATTTAAAAATAGATTTGAAATTCTATTGTAAAACTAAATAATATGAAAATAGAATTGATTTTCTTGAACAATTGATGACGCAGGTTATTGATTGCTACAAAGCAAATATTTAACCCAACTAAATGTCACATTTTTTGATGCTGAAATAAGTCAAAGAGTGTCAAATTCAATATTTCTCGTTGGTAAGGAAACATATTAAAAAGAGATTGACGTAATGTTTTATTGTTTTTTATTTTATGATGATTGATCCGCATTTCAAAAACAATGTTCACATGAAACAAATAAATAAAAAATCAAAAATAAATTTCTCTCGTAGACTGTAATCTTTTTCTAGATTTTTGATTACCTTTAGGTTACTCACAGATCGATGATAGTTGTCATTTTGTGCAATTTTAAAGTCAAACTTTTGTTGTTGCAATAATAAAATAGTTAAAATGTTTCTATGTCCGCAATTTACAATAAAACCGTAAAACCGAAAAGCCCCAAGCCGTTACATATGAAAGTATGTTAAACAATACAAGTAAATTGAAATTCCAATAAAACAATGCCTAATGCATATTCGGCTCATTTAATAAGTCAATTTTCTAATTTTCCTATACAAAATTTTTTGGCTTTTTTAACAAAAACAAAAAACAAAAATAATCAAGGAAAAACGTTAACTTCGGTGGAACCGAAGCTAAAATACCTGGTACACTAAACTTTTAATAGTTTAATGTTTACTAGGCGCTTAGATTAAATTTCACGATGAATTTGATCTAATTTGTATGGAGGCGATGGAGTTGACATTCGAATTGATTTTACCAAATTTTAATTGATTTCATTCAGAAAAATAAATGTTTTTATATAAAAATTCGAAAATGGGCGGAAAATTTGTATGGGGGCTATACCTAAAACTGGGCGTGGTGTCTTGGTTTTTACCCTGGACGACAAAAGAAATGTTTTTACCCAAGATGGAGCGAGTACATTTATAATTAAGTACTATTTTTAAACAAAAAATCGAAAAAAATCGATAAGTTTGTATGGGGGCTTCACCTAAAAATGGGCGTGGCATTCTCATTCTCGAACTTAACCTAGTCGTTGCCGAGAAAAGCTTAAGTTTAAAATTTCAGTTCAATATCTTTAAAACTAAGCGAATGAATCACATAGCAACAAACAGACGGGCAGATGGACAGACGGACATGGCTAGATCGATTTGTCTCATCGAGCTGATCAAGAATATATATACTTTATGAGGTCTCCGATGCCTCCATCAATGCGTTACAAACTTTTGGACAAACTGAATATACCCGTTTACACTATGTGTAACGGTATAAAAATATATTTTTAAGTTAGCCCCAGCCCATTCTGGATGCGCAGCAAACAAAAAAAATAGCAAATTGTAGAAATGCCATCAAAAAGAAATGAAATTGCACAAAATACAGCAGATGCGAAACGGATAAAAGCTAAAGAGCAGCCAAATCGCCCGCACAACGTAGTACCACACGCCAGGTATCTGCTAGTATATATATAAAATAAAAACTGTTTCTATGTCCGCTATGTACGATCAAACTATTCAACCGATGAGACCCAAACCCACAGGCAACAATACAATTAAATGAAAGTAATACTAAAATAATACATATGGCACTCTCGGTTCATTCATGAAGTCGATTTTTAATTTTCATATACAAAAATGGTTTGCTTTTTCATATGTTTTTATTGTACTAGCCCCAACATATTGTGATCTCACTGGTAATTTTTAGTATTTTTGCATATAAGCCCCAACATATTTTGGTTGCGCTACAATCAATAAAAAAATACCTCTTCAAAGTTGCATTTTTAGTAAAATGCTTAAAGCTGTCAACCAATTGTGTCTAGCGCTTATTTATGGATATAAACGGCCGTATAACTATTATTATCATGTGCCATATGAAGTTAATAATTTTCTTCATTTACATATGTTTCTGCAGGATTATTTCACATAGACATGTGGCTTTAATGCAAGCTTAACCAACTTATTGTACTACAGCAAGCATTTTATTAAAATTTCAACGAAAAACTTAATATAAATTCTCTGCACACTTATTTTGCCATGCATCATTTGTATGCATTTATGCGCTTCTTTATGCCACAACGCTATATAGTAAATATATCTAACTATAGAAAAGTTAATAAAGTATTCTAGAAAAGTAGTAATGAATTTTTAATAAGATTTCTTCATAAAATTTTGCGTGTTCATGATTTACTGTATACTTTCAATCTATATACCAGCATGAGTCTAGCGGAAATCAAACTTACAAATGCACAAAACATATATGTATTATCTGAATACTATATATGTAGTATAAAAAATGCACAATCCATATAAAAAAGTCATATAACGTATACGCTATGTTATGCTGCACACACACAAACACACACAGTTTGTAGACCAGGTGCTAAGTTGTTGGTTTTTGTGTTCGATAAAATTTTATAAAATGCAGTGAAAAAAATTTTTTTGTTTTAAAACTATTTATTTCAAAGCTACAGGCAATGAGTTTTTCGAATTAGTGTTGTCAAAAAATCCGTTTCGGTGATTTTTTCACAGTGACTTAAAAATAACAATGTCGCACTGCGACTGGAAGTAGTGATTTGTGATTTTCTTGTTCCTCAGTGAACATGTTTAGTTATCGGTGATTTTGTGTGTCGCTCTTTGTGAACATTGAAATTGTTCTTTTATCAGTGATTGGTGCTTTTATCATTTTTAGCAAATCGTTCATATTCGCTTGAACACTGAAATCGGACAACTGTACAAATTCGTTAGTACATTTGCCATTCACTTGATTCGTCAAAACGTGCAATTCACTGAAATTCTATTGAAACGGTGAAAGCGCAGTGAATTGTGACATTTTTAAAATAAAAACGGCAAAATGTTTTCTGCCAAACTATCGTGCAAAACAAGTGTGGTTAACTTGAACCGGCAATCAGAATCGCTGATTGCTTTTTCCATGAACTGCGCTTTTGGCACTGTTTGCTGTTACTGCGATTTTCAAGTTGCAGTCGCTAATCACACTGTGACTCAAAAAACGCTCTATTTTACACTAATTGGAATACTCTTACCAGAAATCAGCTGGTAAATTACGAAAATCGAAAATATACAACTAATTCAATATCCATCTTTTCCTACAAATATCTTAATGACATATTTTACGTTTATTATTATTGAAATTGTGTTTATTTTTCCAATGAACTTCACTCTAATTGCACACACAATTCTTTCGCACACTGAACCACAGACGAGTATTTCACCAAAGTGCTATGTCCCGGCCCCGGAAGCAATGTTTTTTGTGCGGTATTGCGTTTAGTTTAGTTCGCGTGTGTGCATGTCATATAAATTAAAGTTGAATAAATGAGCAAAGGATTCGAGGCGCCATGTGGCAAGACAATAGTACAACTGAATTGAAAATATATAGCGCAAGTATAATATGTATGTATAATACATAGATGAGCAGGTTAAGTTGGTCAACAGGAATATAAGCAAGTATGGGAATTGTTACTCTCTCTTTATATGTATGTGGCAGTATAAAATAATGATGAAACTGATGCGTGTTTTTATTGTGGCATGAGACGCAGTAGTAGTAACGCAAACAGATACACGGAAGTAGAACGCCATTTGTGCAGCTGTTTGACTGTTGCGCTACGACGCCATTTTGTGCACATATCCTATAAAAAAAAAGAGGATGACAGTGGCAATAGGAGAAAGTGAAGGATATTTTGTTAGCGTTGCGCATGGTACGGTCAACGTTTGTGGAATTGCAATTGAGTTTAGCTTCGATTTGTTGTTTTTTGTAAAAGTATTATCATTTCATTCAGCGTCTATATAGTAACAAAAACAACATACATATATTTCTAAGTAAGTTATATAAATTACAAATACATAGGCGCACATCGAATTTACTCGAACTTGTCTGGCAGGAATTTTTCCATTATTTTTTTTCCTTTTTGTATTTTTTTTTTGTTCGCATTATAAACACAGTCTTGACTTTTTGCTGTTTTACTTTTAACGCCTTTTCTGCTGCATTCCGCTGACTATAAATGGCCTTCAAATGAAATACATACAACTAAACCGATACTTAAGTAGCTTTTTGATATACATGGTGGCGGAGGAAGTCAAACCATTTTAAACATTAACGCCTCAAAATGACTTCTGACTTCTTGTTTATTGATATACCATAACCATAATCGGATTGTCTTCTACTTTATTTTATTATTTGCTTATTTTTATTTTTATTATTATTTTTTCAAGCTCAGCGAAAACATCAATCAATCAGTCTGTTCAATGCTTGCACTTGAACTGAGTTGCTGCTTTTGAGCATTTATATTGAAATAAATTTCATTTTGTATTTTCTTGAATATTAATTAATACAGACTCAAAAATTATGTGCAAGCATAAGTCAAAGTGAAAAGCTTTTGTGAAATTATAAATGCACGTGCCGAAAATTTCGACAAAATGTCTTTCTTGAAATATGCATGAAATGTTTGCTTTGTATAAGTCTGCCACACGGCGGCTTTTCTAATTGAAACTAAACGCAACAAACAAAAATGACGACAGACGACAACGACAAGCGGAAGTGGCTGTAGTGTGAGAAAAGTAGCCAAACACACACATACACGTGTGTGTGTGTTGTGTTTTTATGCTAAAATTTGCCCATATTATGCTGTAGTCATGCAGCTAAATAGCTACAAATATATTCATAGACTCATAACGTATACAGCTGAAGGTATTTCTTATAAATTATATATATAAAAAAATTTGCATATGTGTTTCTCTGAGTTTTTATTTGAAGGTGTGCTTCTACTTTTGCTGCTGCTCATTAAATATTTACACTTTCATAAATGTGTGAGTGCATTCAGCAGCTACAGTTAAATATTTTATGAATTATATTCAACATTTCAGTCGTTTCGTTTGTGTCGATATTCGTTGATGCCTTTCGGCATAATAACTTCTGAGACTTGGTAGCACTGCTGCAAAAAAAAGAAAAAAAAAAAAAAAAAAAAAAAGTGCAGACAAGCGTGAAAAATCGCAGTTCGGTTTGTAAGCAGCGAGTAATGCAAAAATAAATCATATGGAATAGAAATTAAAATGTATAGGGAAATTGAAATACAGGCAAACTTGCCTAAAATGTATCAGAAACAAATAAAAGTTATACAGAAAACTAAAGCGAAGAGGCTGAATCAATTCATAATATGAGCTGCATAGAACTAATCTTATATATAAAATAGTAAAAGTGTTTCTATGTCCGCAATTTACATTAAAACCGTCCAACAGATAAGCCCCAAATCTGTTACATTTGAATCTAAGCAAAGCAAGTAAATTGAAATTCAATAAAACAATCGGGTTCATTTAAGAAGTCGATTTTCTAATTTTCCATCCCATTATGATTGCGCTGCAAACTAAAAAAAAAGCAAATAGTAAAAATCCCATCAAAAAGAAAAGAGCACACGCCAGTATCAGCTACTAAAGAATATAAATGTTCACTATAGGCAAGTTTCACTGTACATAAAACAAATATGAAAATTAGAATTTTTGAGTAGCTGCAAAGAAACTTATGCATGTATGTGTTTTCAATGTATTTCATTTGAAATCAAATATTTAACTTTTTTTCATTTAAGAATAATGGATTTTCATTTGAATACACAAATATAAATTGAGTATGAATTGATGTGATATTTATCGATGTGTGTTAAAGCAAAACCATTACTCTCACATAATTAAAATAGAATGGAAAATGAGAAATGAAAGTTACACGAACTGACAGCGCAAAGCAATTATCGAAGTAGTACAAGCGTTGGCAACACTAAGCATTTTGCTAATTTGATTTATATCCACTATTCAGTTATTTATAGATAACTACCACATACACATTATATTCAATTTCAAAGGGGGTACTTTTGTTTAAAGTCATGGATCACGTAACGCCATCTATTGAACGTTGATAACATTAGAAAGGTACAGGTCTCACCTTTCAAACGCAGCCAATTTCATGTAAATTGGTTGACAGGTTATAAAGTTACTCGCTTTTTAAGGAATGTTCTTTAGTACCTGTGTCACGACTGCTTGGATTTGGCTGGAATATCATCGTAAACGCTCCTTTCATGGCAGTTTTCAGTTTAGGGAACAGAAAATAGTCGTATGGTGATAGATCAGGAGAATACGGAGGGTTGTCGATGACACAAAAATGTTTTTTCATCAAATTCACGAAAATGCTGAAAAATTCACGTATTTTTACGACACAAGCACAAAACAAACTGTCATTAAAAAGCGAGTAACTTTTTAACCTTTCCACATGAAGTTGGCTGCGTTTGAAAGGTGAGACCTGTAAAATAAATGTTTTCATACAAAAATTTGAAAATGGACGGTAGGTTTGTATGGAGGATATACCTAAAAATGGAATCTTGGTTTTGGCCCCCCTTGATGGAAAAAATATTTTTTAGCGAATACTTTCGTAAAATAGTTACTATTTTATACAAAAAATCGAAAAAACATCAAATGAAGAAAGTTTACATCGGAAGTAACCACTTAAAATAGTGGTACTCTATTCACTCAAGGTTAAATCCGGGATGAGCAATACTAAAAATGGGCGTGGGACTCTCATTCTCACTATTGTATCCCGTTGCCGAGAAAAGGCTTAAGTTTAGAATTTCAGTTAAAATATCACCTATCTAGAAACCGAATGAATCGCATAGCAACAAAGCAGGACGGACAGAAGGACAGACATGGAGTAGGTCGATTCGTCTGTATCGAGGCTGATCCAGAATATATATAGCTATAAGAGGTCTCCAAATGCCTCGTTCAATGCGTTACAAACTTTCAGGTCTTTGAAACTGAATATACCCGATTCACACTATGTGTATCGGGGTATAAAAAATATAGAAAAATAAAAATTACAAAAAACAAGGAAAATCACGGTAGCTTCAGGTAATATTAAAAACATACTAAAATACCAGATTTTTTTTTTTTTTTTTGTTACTTAACTAGACTACAATATGTTGGGGCTGAGTATAGTAAAAACATATAAAAAAAAAGGCAAAAAACATTTTTGTATGAGGAAATAGAAAAATCTGACTTCATGAATAAAAGAGCATGTCAACCAGGTTTGGGTTCCATCAGGTTAAATGGTTTATCGTACATAGAGGTCATAGAAACATTTGTACCTATTTTATATTTATATATTGATTATATGTAACTTCAAATCTACGAGAACAAGAATGTTTACTGTATTGCACTCACAGATCTTCAATAGTCACACACACACACACACACAAAAGAACATTGAAGAAAATTTATAGCCGGGTATATTGCGCTCTTTTGTGAAGTGCTTTTACAGCGTGTCATATAGAGAATATTTAAGCATCAATTAAGCTCATCGACTTTATGTTGAGTGCGTCAAACATAATCTATAATATTTCTTAAAGTAATTAATTTATTAAGGATTTAAATTTATTAAATATTTTCATTAAACTTATTTGACACATGTAACTTTGATATATTTACACTTCCTTCATTGCACAAAATATTGTATAAAGGAAAATGCTGTTTGCATTCAAAGAAAACCTTATATTATACATGTCGATCCTTTGTAACGGACAACGACCCCTTGAAATCGTATGTCTTGTTGCATCTACACTCACTAGTTTGGTTGTCAACCCTACCACACATACAGAGAAAACTCAGTTACAGCTTAAAACAATATATTGTATAATTTTGCCACGCAATGTGAATATCTACTTTGATGAGTAAGTTTGCAACTTTGTGCTGCTGCTTTCTTAGCATTATATCAAACGTGCCAATGAACGCATCGACAGTGCTTTGTACGTTTTGCGCTCAAGGTGCAAGAAAGAATTGCAGCATGAGTACAGCAGTTGCGTTGAGGGTGGCATATAGAAATGTATCCCGTACATGTCCGTGTGTAGGGCAACACAAAAAGTCTTAGACTTTAGACCTCTTTAGGGTTAAAAAAATATATATCTCAAATACAGGAGAGGTCATAATTGCGTATAAGTATTTTGTTTTATATAAAAAAAAAAAAAGAAAAAAAAAAAAAAAAATAAAATAAATATTTTTCACAAGATATGACAGAAAGCAACATTAATTCTGTTTGTATTGTATAACCTGTGGCTGCTATTTAAAAAAAGGTATATTAAATTTTAGTGAAATATGTGTATTTAACAGTCAACAGCATGCTGGGCTGTTGAGTTAGATAGCGAGTTCAATTAAACAGTCCACGCCTATCAAAGCGAATTTAACTCTTCATATATGTCCGAATGCTATGCTGCATTTATATTTAAGACTTTGTTCATGGCCATAGTGTGCTTATAAATTTATCATTTTGTCTGTCAGCATCTGTCTAGAATGTCATATATCTACACAATACCTAAATAAGATTTTAAATTTTCAAAAAGAGACTTTTGTATCTGAATACAGCGCATCTCACAGTCGCATAAATTTAGCCATATATGCATTTCTACAGTCATTTTTATACAAACTTTTAACACCTGCTGTCAGTGTTGGAAAAAACCTTCAACTCATGGCTTCTCAAAGTCGGCTTTTCGTTATTATTTTTTTGATGGAATTTTTCAAAAGAATATTTAAACTCATGAAATAATTAAAGCAAAACTTCGAAAGCTATTTTAGTTTTAGTTCACAATGTTGCGTCTTTTATGCATTTATAAAGTGAATGCACTTAAGAATGAAATGTAAATTTATTGTTTATGCGAAATTCTAATTGGATCCAAATAAAATATATAAAAAAAATAATATTGAGGGCATAAAAGACAATTCAAGGATAAGTCTATCATGTGAAACCAGTTTATCTGTCTGCCTGAATCCTGATCCCCAAATATATAAATCAAAAATGTATGTAATTTATTATTATAATCCTATGGTTTTATTACGCTTACTATTTTCTTTTATTTTTCCTAAGTATTTCGTAATATCCTTGGCTGCCACTCAGTTGCAATGACAACAATATTCTCACACGCCCAGAATTACTGACAACCACATTCTTGAAACATATAAATCTTTCTACAGATAACTGCACAATATTACACTGCGTATTGTCCCTGAGCTTGGGACAACGTCTATGATTGATGGGCGTAACGTTGACTATTAGCGTTGAAATAAATGCGCTATGTTGTTTCGTCGTTTAATCAAATTGAAGCGTAAAATGTCATTGAACCTTGAACGAAAGGAAAAAAAATGCAAATCCAAGCATTACCAATGCATCACGCAAACACCTGACTATTTATACTTTGTATTATTAAGTTCAGAGTACAACGAAGCATTGCCAGGATAAAAAGGATAAGAAAGTAACAGAAGAAAAAAAAAAAAAACAAATAAAGGTCGTGAGAGCTACCTGGTGTTGCTGTGGCTGCAGAGTTATAGTATTGACTTCGCAGCGTCTTGGTCGCAACACTTAGGACATTTCGCATGAGCGTATTAAATAATTACACATCGCGTACATTACTGTGGTGTGTTGTATGAAGCTCTTTTCCGATAACGTATGTTACGTATAATTACAATGAAATTTGCCTTCTTTTTGTATTGTATTCGCGCTATCGCTCACTAGATGTCACTATAAAAAAAAAAAGCTTCGAGAAAGAACTAAAGTCGAGGAGTATGAACAGGTGATTACCAGATTTCCGCTTTATCCAATCTTTATGTTCCTTTAAGATAAAGTCTATCAAACTGTATCATACTTTATTTATATCAAGAGTCTATGGGGCCTATATCTATACCTTTGTCACAAAAACTTAAATTTAACCATTATCAAGAACGACTTCTGAACTCAGCAAACAGCAAAATAACACTAACGGTGCGTGGGGCGCTCATCGCTAGAAAAACGTAGTAATAACCACCATATTGAACGAACGAAAATATTAAATCAAAAAATATTAGATTCACAAAAATTAAGTCCCTGAAGCTAGACACTTTATCTGCTTGAGGTGCCTTTTCCTATGAGCTCTCTTAAGATGGATCAATTGACAAAGATAGAAATTTAAAACGGATTTTTTAAAAATGTTCTGCTTATATCAGAATACCTCTTAAGTAATAAAACTATTCTTATTCTTTAACGTTTTATATATACATCTTTTATACACATTGATTTTGCCTGTGATATTTCTTCTTTGTCTTTCTATTTATATCTTAAGTCTGTTACATACATTTGCACAAACTTAATACACCCTATTACATTTTTGGTACAGTGAAAACTACACCAAAATTTACATTTTATATGCATTTCTATTTATTACAGTGGCTGCCATAAAGTAATTTATTTAATTCCATTAGTTTTAGTACGTGTACAACGTGAATGGGAATCGAATTGGGGGCGGTTAAATTTGTTGTTGTTGTTGATGATGACACCGACGACGACGACGATTGCCACAGCTCATCAAACCGGGTGCAGTTGGTATTTTATTTTAAATAGTAGCAATTATATAAAGAAGCAGACGTGAATTATAAAATAAAGGCAACGAATGAAAAGCAAAATGTACTACTTTTGCTAGTTTAATAAATTTTAGTTTAGGATACGCCTAGAGGTATGCTACAAAAATGTTCCCAATGCCAGCAAGCAATTTCCTGTTTTGTTGTAGCATTCATAGTGTGTATACTGCTTATGATGACTATCAATATTGGTCAATATTGGCTCATATGTGCATAGTTTTGACCTTAAGAAAAGATGTTGATATATCTTGATATATCCTTTTTAATACAGACACAATTATTGTGGTTACGTTTCAAGAATGCAAAGACTTTTTGTTTTAAGAAAGTGGATTCGATTTTGTAAATTTTTTTTCAACATTCTTTTTGATGTAATGCATTCTATAGAAACTGTTCATTTGGAATGTGAGTTTCTTAAAGAATATCGATATCTTTCGATACCGAAAAAGTCGACATCTTAGCGAATATTAAATAATCGATATTTTAAGAAACTTCCATCCCTAATAACTGTAATATTTTTTTTTTTTTTTTGAGTATTGTTTTTATTTGCAATCTGTCAAACGATGACAATCAGCAAATTAGCATAATTTAGCCTTGACATATGTGTATATTATTATTTATAGAAGATGTTAACTAAGAAGGGTCGGAATGGGAGAGAGGTTTACCCATTACGGTGGGGCAGATCCAGCGGGTGGTCTCTTCTTAGGCGGCGAGAAACAGCGCTGTTGTCCAACAGATTGTTATGTGCGAGGGGGTTGACGTGCCTACTCAATCTCTCCAGATAGGTTTTTGAAAGTCTGGAAATCTCTTGTTGAACCCAAGGAACTCCGAGTTCACTGTGTATTTCTCTATTCGTATGGAATGGGTGCGCACTGGAGATTATACGAAGTACTTTGTTCTGAAATTAACTGTAATATGGCTTCGAAAATAAATTTTTATATTAAACCATTAGTTTTAATATTACTTTTATTCAGAATAGTGATGTTAAAGTTTCTCAAAATATATCGATAAATTTCGATGACATCGATTTTTTAGAGCATCGATATATTTTGTGAATTTAAAGCCTCTAATAACTGTGTTATTGTTCTAAAAGAAATTTTTTACACTCTACCTTTAGACTGATAATGAAAGATATTAAAGTAATTGAGCACAGTTTTCAAAATCAATCAATAATTTTCAAAATTTTATAAAAATCGATAATTTCGGTTAACTTAATATCGATTTTATATTAATAATCGATATATTAACTATTATATTAAATATATATTTTACAAATTCTCAAAATAAACATTTTCTCCGTAGTAGTTCTTCGTATATTAACTGTTGACAAATTTTTCAATTAGCTTGAAATTGAAGTAAAGATTAATCTGAACATTCTAGCGTATCTAAGCATAAATGTACCTACGCATTACTCTATTACTTTGGTCAGCAACGTATATGCAAGTCCAAACTATTACAGCCAACACACAAATAATCAAATGCATAAAGGTCAGCTGTTGTATTTTATAGCTGTCATTTTGCTTTATACGTATTTGTATTCCTATTTACCAAACATAAAGCAAAATCTCAGCACATAAAAATTTAACTAAAGCGCAAATCCTATCCTATCTTTTCTTGTATTTCTATTTATAAAGAAACACATTTCAGTATCTCAATGGCTTAGTATATTTTCTCCAACTTGAATTGGCACAGAACTTTTTGGTTTTGCAAATTAATTTACGAGTTGACACCAATGCAGCAGCAGTAGAAGCTTAAAGAAATGACTTAGAATTTGATTTAAGTTAAGACTGTAACTATTTTCTTATTTTTTGAGAAAATATGTTGAAAAAGTTTTCATTCTGTGAGCAACAACAAAACAATAAAAATTATGCTGTGTCAAAAAAAAAAAAAAAAAAAAAAAGAAGAAAAAGAAGAAAACTCGACTTAGAACATCAGTTTTTTTACGAATTTACGTATTAAGTTATTCTCAAATTCTCTTGCTTTAGCAAAAAAATATTTTTTTTTTTTTCTTTTTTTTCTTTTTTTTTATTTATTTTTCTTTATTTTTTCTCTTTCATTTTTTCATAAAGCTTTCTGTATACCAGACTTTCTTCTTTTTCTTTTTTTTTATTTTATATTTTTTTTCCCTTTTTTTTTTTTTTTTTTTAGTACAATTCCTCAACTTTAGCTCCGTTGATGTTACTTTTAATAATTTTATGTAGTTTATATAAATTTCAAAAAATAGGTCTTGTGTGCTTCTGTCTGTTAAAATTAATTAAAAAGGAAAATCCTTCGCCAAAGTTAAGACATTAAAATAAAATAAAAGAAAAATATTGATTCTTAAAAATTAATCTCATAACTAGACACAATGATTGGAGTGCCTTAAGGCTCTTTGGTGTTTAGTATGAAAACATAGAGAAATTTAAAACTGAATGCTAAAAATTACACATATGAACCACGCTCTAAATCATGATGCAGAAAACACTCTAACATGGCAGATTGCCTTGAGAACTTATTGCCAAAATAAAATTTAATGATTTTTCCATATCTAAGAAAAATATAATAAAAATATTTTTTTTTTTCATTGCACAATAGCTTTAGAAAGTTATAATGCAAGAACTTAAAATTTTAACAGAAGTTTATTCAGAACCAGTTCTGGGAACTCATTGCCAGCCAATTGCGGCAACTAGCAGTGCGGCAAGGCACATATCTGCTAAAGTGAGTAACAGCATAACGAACGATCGAAAAATATTAAATTGAAGAAATTTTAAACTCTAAAAAGTGGAAATCACCGCTGTAGCTAGACGCACGCACTATCCTTGAGTGCCTTAAGGCTCTCTTAAATCCCTTAGTCGACAAAAGATGGAAATTTAAAACCAATGACTTTTTAACAAATTTTATAAAGACCACATTACCAATCATATTTAACACAGCTCTAACAGAGTTACGAGTGCTGTGAGAAACTTATCACCAAAAACAAATTTACTGGTTTGCCAAATCAAAATATTGCAAAATATTTGTTCTTCACAACAATACAATAGCTTTCGAAAGTTGTGTTTTTGGCGGTTTACGTTAGATGAGCTGCATAAGGGAGCACCTCTGAATAGCGAATTGTTTAAACAATACAAACTCAACGTTAATGACAAGAAACAATGTCTAATGTTTTTAATTTTAATATCTTTATTTTTGAATATGTTTCTGAGTTTGCTGTGGTTCATACAGTACTACTAGTTTTGTTTCTGTTTACCATTATCCCTATATTTGTTCCATATTTCTTACTGAAACATTTGATAATAGCGTATAGCAACAACAACAAAAGCAGGACGCTATGGTTCAATGCTTTTCAATTTAATAATGGCTAGCAAATTGGACGGCACTGCGGTAACTAAAAGAAAAAGCCCCACGACACTCTAGTGTAACACCATGATGAGAAACCTCACAACACAAGCTCCTGTCCAAAGTCTTGGTTCACCTCAAATGCCACAAGCCCACAGGTTGATTTATATTACAGTTCAATGATAGAGTTTTATTTTATTTCCTGAAATATTAAAGGGAGTAACTTTTTTTAAATTTTAAAAACATTTTTTTTTTTTTTTTTCTGCTTAAAATGTTTAACTTTGCTTTTGGCATATTTAATTTTAATCATTTTGTGTTAATTAAAACTGCGTGTGTTTGTGTATTTATGCATATCCAGTATGTAACTTCAATGTACACATATATTATTTTACTCTCTAACTTCCTTTTTATCATTTTTTTCTATTTCAGTTGCATAAAATAAAATTGCCTTTTGCTGTGCATGGAATTTTACCCAGTATGGTCTGATGATAGGTATGTTTTTAACAGAAAATACAACTAATCAGCTATGTTTCATTATAATAATATTCTTACATAAATAGCATTTTATACAATATTTTTTGTGTCTCTGCATGTGTTAACATTGCAGAAAAATACAAAAACAAATGATTTCTTTTATTTTATTGGCACCTACGATGCATAAGCGTGGAAATCACGCTCAAATCTGTGTTTGCTTTACAAAAATTTTTACATTCTTTCTCAACTATGCAATGAAGCGGCACGCCAGCGCTTTTTCATGATGATGGCTTGCGTATA
This sequence comes from Leucophenga varia, assembly GCA_018903435.1. Classification (NCBI taxonomy): domain Eukaryota; kingdom Metazoa; phylum Arthropoda; class Insecta; order Diptera; family Drosophilidae; genus Leucophenga; species Leucophenga varia. The sequence goes on from JAEIFJ010000690.1 coordinate 125,190, forward strand.
ATAACGTGGCGTATACGTTTTTCCAGAAAGGAAAAATATTCAGCATTTATGTAGCTATATATTGTGTAACTAATGGTGTGCAGAAAAAAATGTGCACTCTTTTTCATGCTTTAAAGTGCTATAAATGAAATTTTAAAGCAATAAAAAAAAATAAATGGAGAAAGTTAAATATCAACAGAATCATAAATCATTATATGAGTACTGACAGCGTTACATAACTGGCATTAAAGGATGTTTACAGGCATCAAGTTTCAAATAGGAACGTTATAAATAATAAAGATTTTGATACGCTGATTGAAACATTTTAGAGTTGAGTTCAACATTTTTATGAAAGGTCTTCATTAAGTACAAATTAACAGTCACTACAAAATTAGGGATGGGAGACTTTTTTAAAATGCATATAAATATTTTCATTCTTATACTTTCTGTGTCTCTAAAAATCAAATAATATGCTTTTATCAGGAAACTCAAACGCTTCAAATGCTGCTCAGGCGTGCGTTGACTGACCATGCAAAAACGCGAACAATGTTACCGGATATAGGACAAAAGCGATGTTAAGTTCAAGTAGAAGACAAATTGATCTATGTGGTAAAAAAAAATTTATTTTAGGTTACAAATTTTGGATTTTTTTTTTTTTGAAATGCAGATTTTAATATAACAGAATGGATGTAGGTGTTCCTTTGGTAAATGCTTTTTAAATACGAGCATGAGTAGGGTAATCCGTCATTTGAATATATGCGGCTGAGGCTTTTATGTAAAATGTTTTATTTTTGCGGATACTTTGTCCTGACTATTATCATAAGTATGCGCAACTAACGATTGCCAAATTATTTGAACCGATAAGAGAGTCATTGTGTTGGACGTTTGATTGCGTTAGTTTGTTGCTGTGTTTTGATCAATGACTGTAGTGTCCATTTAATTAGTTCTTACGCAGATCATCAGTGACATAGATTATATTCGCTAAGGGGAGGTTGAGGTATAAAAGCATATGCGTAAAAAAAT